>OMKQ01054542.1:0-10541 GCA_900302335.1 Phycis phycis
GTATTGGATTTTATTGTAATCTGTGACATTAATCGTTTTATAGCATGTGTCTTTGTCATTAGATGAATGCCTTGGAACCTCAGATGTTTTCTTTTCTTTTTCGGGGAGTTTAGGGAGAGCAGTGTTAGGCAGGGAGAGGTCCAATGGAGGGTCCGATGGGTCGACTAGCCTGAAATTGGACATTGTTTTGATTTAGTTTTTCTGAGGTATCCACAAGTGTTTGTTTGAGTCACATTGCTATATAAGTTTAAAATATTCCTCATTTTTAATTGATCGGGAGTACTAATATGTGGTTGCCCAGGGCAGGGGGACCGTGAGGGAATTTCCTGTCTAGATTGATTGAGGGGAATTTGAAGTAAGATGACTGCCTGACTGGTTTTCACTCTCACACTCCATAGAATTGCTGTAAAGTTAAAGGTTGTGCTGTAACAAGCACGTGTAGACAGAACTGTTATATTTGTCACAATAGCAAACATGTATGCGTTATCCTTTTAGTTTTTCGAGACTCTTCGAGCCTCGTAGGGGGGAATATGTAGTATATGGAGGATGGAGATGGATAAGGAGATGTTTGTTGTCAACTGTTTATGCTATCTAAAGGAAAGGTATGGTTCCTTGAGGTCGCTTACAAGGAATGGCCATTTATGGTGCAAGAGGTCAGCGGTGAGAAGGAGCCAGTCATTGTGACAGTTGCTTGGGCACAGGAAAGGCCTGACTGTTAAGATGTTTATCTGAGAAGTAGTATTTAAACTGTGCATCAGGGCAAGGCCGGCAGAGTGTCCTCAGAATTTGGCCACAGAGGCTCTCTCAAGATTCAGACCTTTTTGACACTGTTCTACTTTGTAATAAACCCTTTTTAACAGTGGGACATGTCAGCGGTGGTTTCTCCTTTTCCTCAACACATCAAGATACTACACCATCTTGTCTTTGTGAAATGGAGGTGTTATTCCTTCTTTTCAAAACAGCCACCATTGGGGTAAGCGTAAACATGTGACGTGACGTGAAGCACAAAGTTGGGTGTGAACAATGACGTACAACATATGTGTCGGAAAAATATTTAGCCCTGTGGTACCAGTGTCAGTTTCAAAATAACAATGGTGGGAGAACAAGAAACACAGTGGTCTGATGCACTGCGCATTTTTGGATCTCTTCAATCACGAATGCAGTTGCTATGGTGTTAAAACTCCCGGCTGTGGGTCGCACAACAGTGCACGTCGTCAACACCGCTGTCCATCTCACGCAATTGCCGGGACATTGACGGCTTGGATTTACATAGCAATGGAGGTGGCAAAAAGTGTACCCTCCTAGGCGTGATATTGCCAGGCCAAAATTGGGAAATGTGGAAAGTTTTGTGTCGATGCCTGAAAAATTCAACTCAAATCAAAGTCAATGAAAGTAAAAATTACCAGTTTTGCAGGTGCTCACCGAGCTATGTTGTATTTTTATATTTTTGTATTTTTATATTGTAAGTCAATGGGAAAACAAATCACTGACTTGTCAGAACATCTCAAGAGTTATCAAAGTTGGTACACATATAGAAAGCCCGCATAAGCAGGACTCCAAAAAGTAAAGCCACCACCTTCACTACAAGGGGCACAATAACTCACAATCAAAGTTCAGCCCCATTATTCAATCAGTCCGCTTCACAGTGGCCCTTGAAACTTAGCATTCTTGCTCATTAGCCTTACTTGTTTTAGCAAGTTAGCATGCTCATGGAATATTGCGCATATGGCGAGTTGGCTCATGCAACCATCATACACATTTTCTTCAGAAAAAGCACATGGCGACATATCTAGTTATTATTATTATTATTATTATTATTATTATTATTATTATTTGTTGGATCTAATGAATTTTCTATGACTAGGCTTACAACTAAAAACACTGATGGGCTAACACTCCGCAACAGTGAAAAAACAAAACAAAACAAAGATTCTAAAATGACCTATAGAGAGAGAGAGCTCTTAAGCAAGGAGTGAATAGGACATCTGTGAACCAAATCTAGCATGTTCACTGAAAACCAATGGCGTGAAAGCATTTTTGCTGTTCTGCTACATTGAATGGTGCCACATTTCTAATACACGGCGAAACCCATAATTCACATGTATTTTACATTTTTGAATCAGTCAAACACTTCTACATTGTATTTATCAATGTGGGTTTTGTCATGATCGGATTTGAAAACCGTGCGTGATCAGACAGTCCTGTCCACAGAGGCTGGCCACTGTTTGATTTCATAGTTGTAAAATATTAATAAGCCCGCAGTTTATTATATAAGCCTGTAAAGTATATTAAGCCAATATTTTCAAATTAAATGCAGATGCTGACAAAAGCGGATGCGCACATTGCCACCATAACTGAATTTGTTTGCAGAGGCGGTTGGACATTTAGGAGAGGTGATGTTACTTGTAATAGCTGGGAGAGTGGGCCTACTCGTTGGAAGAAATCAGTCCTGTGAAACAGGGCATCCACATCCCTGGAACGGTCTTCTTCAAGATGAACAATAGGCTACATTATTGATCTTTAGCCTTGCGCTGCCTTAAAATATATTCTACGTGTTGGCTATTCATAGTTGGATGTCTCCACCTAGTGGTTAAATGTGTATCATTGTCAATGTCAATGTTGACACTTGATGTTTGCCATAGTTGAACCTGAAACGTGTTTGTACAAGCTGAAGAGCTAAAGTTAAGGGTGGGATGAGATGTAGTGCAACAACATTTTGTGAAGCGAAAACGTGAAGTGGAGCTTAAAAATGTTTTGTGAGACAACCATGACTCATTCTCTTAACACAATCGTATATTTTCATCATACCCTTTGTGCACTAGAGGTCGCCCTTAAGGTCTCATGACTTCAGTCAATCAGAGGCAAATGTCTTTGCCTTCCTTGCCATGCTCTATCGTCCATGTGGTACAGTCAGTGTCAACCAATACTTTTCACACCTTTACCCCAATGAATTAAGGGAGCTAAGGAAATCACCAAATGCAGAGATGTATCTGTGACCTAAGGCCGTTTTTAGTAATTGTGAACAAGGGCTTTCAGAAGCTAATTAACACGTTCAAGCCAAAATACACAATTCCAGCTCGCAACGTAGTTCCAGCCCTTTCCAGAGATACAAAACAAAACATAACCCAGATGTGGAATGCTACCTACTGCATCTCGATAACGACCGATGGCCGGACATCCCGAGCCACCCAGTCCTACATCACAATCACAGCCCACATCATAGATCAAGAGTCGGGAACCTATGGCTCGCGAGCCAATTTTTAGCAAGTAATAAATAATTATACTGCATAAACCTAATTAGTTTTGAAAATAAAATTCATAATATTAAATATTGTGATCGATTTTAATCTGCCGACACCAAAAATAAATTTTCATTGGATAAAGCGGAGTGACACAGGTCATTGCAAGGTCAAGAAATAAACTCCTCCTTTTCGTCAAGTAGCCATTAGCCAGCTAATTGATCTGTTTCAAACCCTTGAGACGCAAAAGATGGCAAAAAGAAAAAAAGATGCGTTCTAGTCCGCGTGCACGGGGGAATTTGCCTTAGTGGAAAGAGCAGGATCTACAGTATGTTTAACATGCAATGATAAAATTGCATCGATGAAACAGTCAAATGTAAAGCAGCACTTGATATGCACCATGCTTCATTTGCATCCAAATATCCATCTGGGGACAGCAGGAAAAAGGCTTACGAAGAGCTACAGTGGAGAATACAAACCAGTCAGCAGGAACTTGGATGAACCAAACAAGATTGAGGGAATTTGGCTGGCTTTGCTGGTGCTTTGGCAATAGTCAAGAATGGAAAGCCATTGACAGATGGCGAGTATGCCAAAACATTCATACTTGATGTGGCCAATGAATTGTTTGATGACTTCTCCAATAAAGACAAGATAATCAAACGAATAAAGACATGCCTCTGCAAGTCAGCAAGAACTGTTCACGATTGTACCATAATGGTGGCAAATCAAGTTGAGGAAATGCAAATTAAGGACATCAACATAGGGACATACTTTTCTTTCAGTTTAGGTGAGTCAACAGACATTAGCCATGTATCTCAGTTTAGTATAATTGCGAGGTACGCTGCAGGTGACTGCATATGGAAAGTGTTGCTGTTTTGCCAATGAAGGGATCAATAAGAGGAGAGGATTTATTTGAGTCTTTCTTGGAGTTCACTAAAGAAAAAAAATCCAGTGATGGATAATAACAATGTTATTATGAAGAATAAAGATATTTATTAGAAATAGTGCTTTTGGTGCTCAGAGACGTGTTATACTTAAAAAATGTATGTCTTATTTAAAAAAATGCACACATAAAGTTGCATTTAATTAAATAGTATATGGCTCACGAGGAAATACATTTAGAAATATTTTGTCATGATATCAGCTGCCCCCCATTCCTATGGACATCGTCTCTGACCGGGGCCCTCAATTCATCTCCCATGTGTGGAAGGCCTTCTGCCAGGCCCTTGGCGCCACAGTTAGCCTTTCGTCTGGTTACCATCCTCAATCAAATGGTCAAACGGAACTTGTTAATTAGTACCTGGAGTCGGCCTTGCACTGCGTCACTGCCGTCAATCCCTCATCCTGGAGTTCGCAGTTGAGCTGGATTGAATATGCACACAACTCTCTCTTGTCCTCTGCTATGGCAAACTCTCCTTTCGAGTGTTCTCTAGGTTACCAGCCACCCCTGTTCCCAGCCATGGAGAGAGAGAGATTGTGGTTCTTCTTTTCGTGTCTTTGAAGCTTTTTTATGACAGTTTCCCATTCCAAACACTTTGAAGCCGAGAGATTGCGGTGCCTTCAGTCCAGAGTCAGCTGTGCCGATGTCGCAGGGTTTGAAGGGAGACAAGAGCTGCCTTTCTGCCAACAGCCGCCCAGAACAAACTCATTGCGGACCGTCGTCGACCCCAGCCCCAACTACATCCCAGGTCAGAGAGTTTGGTTATCCTTAAGAGACATTCCCACGGATTCTAGGAAGTTGGCACCCAAGTACATTGAGCCATTTGAAGTGGAGAGGATCATTAATCCACTGTTAGACAAAAATTACCGGCTACTCTGAGAATCCACCCATCCTTCCATGTCTCCCAATTAAAACCTGTGTCTTCCAGTCCAGTTTGTCTGTGTTCTGCATTTGGGTCTTCCCAACCCTGAAACCATGACATATTTGACTTTTATGCTTTTCCCAACCAAAAAGGTTCCCGACCCCTGCCATAGATGATGACTGGAAAATGGTTTTGTATTGCAAATCGTTCATTTACATTTACAATTATGGCATTTAGCAGACACTTTTGTCCAAAGCGACTTACAATAAGTATATTTGTCAGAAGAAGGTGAAACACTTCATTGCTGTTAATACAGTAAGCAAGTCACCAGAACAAGTTTTAAGCATTCCAATTGCTAGGTTAACCGTTGCTAGTACACAACATCTCTGGCCTATGATGCTAAGTGCTAAGACACAAAGAGCAATTATAAAGTGCTAAGGCATACCACGTACACGTTCATGCGTGGAGGTTTGTTTTTATGTTTTGGGGGGGGTTAGGAAGAGGATGGATGTTATGCAAGTGGGTCTTGAGTCTCTTCTGGAAGATGGTAGTGACTCAATACGCAGTACTGACAATGGTGGGGAGTTCATTCCACCACTGTGGTACCAAAACGGAGTTGTGATTTCGCCGTCCGACCTACCAGTCGACCAGCTGAGGTAGTTGAGCAGAGTGCTTGAGCAGGGGCGTGGGGTTTCACTAATGCTTGGAGGTAGGTAGGGGCAGTTCCATTAGCAGCTTTGTAGGCCAGTACCATTGTCTTGGAGGTCATGGAAGAGGGGAGTCACGTGGGAGAATTTGGGTATGTTGAACACGAGGCGTGCTGCAGAGTTCTGGATCCGCTGCAAAGGTTTTATCTTGGAGGGTGTTGCAGTAGTCAAGGCGGGAGATGACAAGTTAGGTTAGGAGCTGCTCCCCTTATGGGGAATAGCTGGATCCTGCTGATACAAATATGCAGGATCGGGACACTGCAGTGATGTTTACAGTGCAGGACAGTTGATTGTCAAGTATTACATTTACATTTACATTTACATTTAGGGCATTTAGCAGACGCTTTTATCCAAAGCGACTTACAAACAGTACATTTGTGATCAGAAGGCGAAACATTTCATTGCTGCTAATACAGTACGAAGTTACCAGAACAAGTTTCAAGCATTTCAAGTGCTAGATTAACCATTGCTAGTGTACAACATCTCAGACTAAGTGCCAAATTACAAAGAGCGGTCAAAGTGCTGAATTTACAAAGAGCGATCAAAGTGCAAAATACAAAGAGTAAAGATTAAAGTGCCAGGACATACAACAAATAAGAGCTGAGATTTCGCCAGCCAACCTTTTCCTCCTTTTAGTGGTGGGGGTACCAGTCGACCTGCTGAGGTGGTTGAGCGGAGTGCTCGAGCAGGGGCGTGGGGTTTTACTAATGTTTGGAGGTAGGTAGGCGCAGTTCCGTTGACGGCTTTGTAGGCCAGTAGCATCGTCTTGAATCTGATGCGAGCCACTACAGGAAGCCAGTGGAGGTCTTGGAAGAGGGGGGTTAGGTGAAAGTTCCTTGCGGTCGGTGAAGGACATACTGTAACCCCTGTCCCTGAGTGCCTTAAATTCACCACCATCGTGCCAGTGCCCAAACACTCCACTGCAGTGGGCCTAAACGACTCCCACCCAGTTGCACTTATCCCCATCATCACAAAGTGCTTCGAGAGGCTGGTCCTGGGTCAGATCAAAACCTGTCTACCAGCCACACTGGACCCCTTTCAATTTTCGGAAGAGTACGGAAGATGCCATTTCCACGGCACTACACTCCGCCTTCTCCCACCTGGACAAAAGCAACACTTCAGTTCAGCATTTAATACCATTGACCCCTCCAAACCGATCACCAAACTCTATGATCTGGACATTGACCCCTCCCTCTGCAACTGGATACTAGACTTCCTGACCAACAGACCGCAGTCTGTTTCTATTAAGGATCACACCTCCTCCACCCTCACCCTGAAAACTTGCGTTCCGCAGGGCTGTGTGCTGAGCCCTCTCCTGTACTCCCTCTTCACCCACGACTGCACACCAGTACATGGTTCAAACACCATTGTTAAGTTTGCAGATGACACAATGGTGATAGGTCTCATCAACAACAACGATGAGTCAGTGTACAGGGAGGAGGTCCAGCCAGTGTGCGTGGTGCGCCGACAACAACCTGTCTCTAACCAAAGAGATTATCGTGGATTACAGAAAGTCTAAATTACTATTTTAATGGGACAAAACAGGTATCTTGTAATTTAAATCATTTTTGTAGACGAGTGTCAATGAGGGGGAAGTGGGTGTCAAAGGCAGAGGCCCGCGACAGCACACAGAGCAGCAGAGCAGCTATCCCCTCAAGTGGTGGAACGAAAACTCACACGTTCACAACACTGGCCCCTCTGCCAACCCTCAGTTGCTGCTACCTCAGTACCTCCACTGTTTTCCATTGCAGGGGACATAAATGCTCAAAGATCTGTGCTACTGCCTGAAAATGTAAAAATGATATTTTTCTAAGTCCATATCCTAGACGCGAAACAGGTAATCAGTCCAAAAGTCCCCTGTAGTGTATGGAGATACACTCGTAAGCAAATGTGTTATATTGCATTAAAGTGTATTGTATGTATGACCCCATCATTCATTGGACGCTGATCTGTATTATTATTATTACTTAATTAACTAACAGCTGCATTTTCTCCTTCGCCATTGCCGCTGGTTGACACAAGCACATGCATCCTCAATAAAATGCGCGGACAAGAACACATCCAGGCATTTGGAGTGTACAAGACTAGATTTTGAACGTTGCATTACTTTGGCTGCGACTGATGACGTTTCACAAGAACGCAGAAAGGATAGAATGGGAGGTCACATGATCAGGATGGTTTCCAGGTGAACGAGAATAGAAAAAACCTACTGATATTTTCACAGAATAAACAAAAGGTATATTGTTAAAAACTAAGCACAACATAAAACCAAAAACTCACTGTATCTAAAACTATAAAAAACTATACTTTTTGCTGAAAAAGAACCCCCAAAAAATAAATAAATAATATAACTAACAGAAAAGGCCAATTCTATTATAACCTTGACTTGTGCTCATAGTTCCACATATTTAGAGAATGGCTTTAATAGCATTGACACATTTGGACTTCTGATACGGATATCACAGCATCTCTTATATATGGAAACCAGTCTACCATGCGAAAGTACCGACATCATTATGCACACCAACTCTGACTACAGTAACCTGCTAAACGTGCATATTGCTAACTTAGCCTCTATTTATTGTGCATTGGAATGCACAATCTAGATATCGTTTTTTTGTCATATTCTTCACACCAACTTTCTCCAATTAATGGAAGCCAAACGACTGAACATGTGCAAAGGTCTACTTCCGTATAGCTGTGCTACGTAGTTGTAATTTTTGTAAACTTTATACATTTTGAGATATTTGCGATAGTATCGTAGTTGATACCATTTACAAAGGTTATTGGATCGCCATAGCGATTCCAGGACAACCGTTAGATTTTCTTTAAAAGCAAATACTCCGTCAGGATGGTGTTAAAAACTGCAATTAATCTACCAATAAATAGTTCTATTCGATTGTGATTACATTTTATATTTCCAAAACGAATTCAACTCATAAGTCACATAAGTAGGCATTTAGTAACCCCGTGTGGATGTGAAGAACTACGGAATGTTTCCATAGTAGTAATAGTAGTAAAGAGCAAGTGCAAAAATAATTGAATAAGTATAAAAAAAAATAATTAATACAAATATCTCATAAATGTGCTTAAAGTTTATTAGAAAGAGTTTAGCCATTACAAGAACAGTTTCTTTATTTGTTTAATTTAGCACGTCTTCCTTTAAAAATGTGATGATGCAGAGTGCAGTCAAATTCTGTAAAATTAACATTGAACAGAAAAAAAACACATTTCCCCACAAGTGTTTCATTGCCATTTATATCCATTATTGAAAGTGTAAAAGGTGACGCATGAAATGAATGCAACATAACAGAAATTGGAGGAAATTTTTTTTAACAGCCGTAAACAAGGCATTCCTGTGCATTATTAGGCGTATTGTTACATTTTACTTCCTGATTGAACAGTCATATGTGGCAAAGATATGTGGCAAGATGGAGTGCAAAAACACCTGAGGTTCCCATGGTGAAATATCAATTTAGCCTTTTCATCGGGTGGGTATTGCTTCAGTATTATCAACAACCCCTTCAAATGCAGCACAGAGAAAGCAGAAGAGAAGGTCCTGGTCTGAGGCCCCCTCACTTTTTGGCTTGCTTGGTGACCATGTTGCGAGGAGGGGTCACGGGGCGGCTGCCATTGGGCTTCTTCTTCTCAGCTGGTTTTAGGATCTACGGGTGAGATCAACAGTAAGGGGTGAGATGAGACCTTCAAACAGAACTAGAACATGTAATTCCACACGAGGAATTACTTGTGCATAGGAATGCCCGTAATCATTGAGATAGATTTAGTTGAGGTGGGGATCGAACTGCCAACCCTCTGGTTGTGGAACACATGCTCTACCCACTGAGCTATGCCGCCCAGCTGACAGCCGAAAATCAATTAGCAGACTCAAACGTAACAATGGAGAGCTAGGCTCAATGTTATCTCTATGGGAGTTTTTTGCATTTTTTATTTCAAATACCTCAAAAAGTAAACACATAGCACAGCCATACGGAAGTAGACCTTTGTAATACAGTTTGAATGAAATCTTGAGGTGGTGGTAATCAGAAGGCATCTTGTATCAGCAGGGCTGAAATGTGGTCTCTCAGACATGGGAGCAGCAGAACTAATAATCGCCATTGTCATGAAGTGCTCAGAAAGTCCACACACTACCACAACATTTATATTGTCATGTTGCTGTAACATTGCTGTCGACAAGCAACACTTCCACATTATGGATCGCCCAGACCTCATCTTTTAGCTTGGAGAAGGTCCCGGTGCTCTGATAGGAGACACTGGGACACTGGATATCTTGGGAGAGGAGATGCCCCATTGTAGTGCAGGTCTCCAGTTTGGAGACAGCAGTGCCATATGCAGGCATGCAAACTGGTCAGGGGTGAAAAAGGGGAGAAGGATGCATGAGCAGAGAAAAACAGTGATCCACTAGGGGGGTCCGGGGGTATGCCGCCCCAGATATTTAGTTTTGAAAAATAAGTTACTAAATGCTAATTTCTGATGACTTTTAGGATTACTCTGGTGCTGGTCACAAGCTAACAGAATTACAAGATTGAGCAAAATAAGGTACAAAGTATTCATTTGTTTAGTGCAAATGTACCTTTACACATGATATGCTCACATTTACAAAGAAAATTAAACGGCAGCCCCACCAGGTACAGAACTAATTACAATTATTTTTGTCACTTTTTTTGTCATTTTCCACACAGCAGTTCAGACCGATGGTCTGGGCTAGAGGTCTGCACTCCCACGGGACACGACGCAAAATAGTGCAGCACGGGACAAATTTTGAAAGCTCATTG
>OMKQ01054560.1:1470-12840 GCA_900302335.1 Phycis phycis
GAACAGCGACACACAGCAGTCCTCCTAACAGGAGGGCAAAGATTAGCAGCTCCATTTACACACACGCACACACACGCACACAGACATGCAAGCACATACACACACACACACACACACACACATGCAAGCGCATACATACACACACACTCTCACACAGACATGCAAGCATGCTCACACACACACACACACACACACAAACACACACACACACACACACACAAACACAAAAAATCCAATAGCTGTAGCGTCCGGTTAAAGAGTAAGTGTGTGCACCTCTGACGGCGTGACGGCCAGCCAACGCAGGTCCAGGTAGACGCTGGGCTCCCTGTTGCTGGACATCAGGCTGTGGAAGCAGATCCGGCTGACCCAGCGGGCCACGTCTGCCTCCTCCGCCACGACCAGAACCTGACAACACGCAGAGCGGGACACCGCCGGGACCACAGCACATAGCATTAAGGGACAGCTTGGGTTTTATAGAAGTCAAACACAAACATGTAAATGAACTAATGCCACGTGCACCTTCACGTCCAGGTCCTCAGATTTCATGCCAAACAGAACCAGAGACGCGTAGAGCAACACCAGGCTGTTGAAGGCTTCACTGGATAGTCTAGACACACACACACACACACACGTGAACTCATATTATTATATATCAATTGAATGTGAATTACATACAAGATATAAGAGTAATTATTAATTATTTCATAATTCCGTGTAATACATGATGGGATAAACTGCAGACAAGATGCATATCTAAATGTGTCAATATGTGATTGTGTGTGAGTGCCGGCATGAACATGTGCGCATGTTCATGCGCACATGTGTGTGCATATGTGTGCATGCATACGCGCGTGCGAGAGAGAGAGAGAGAGAGAGAGAGAATCAGAGTGTGTGTGTGTGTGTGTGTGTGTGTGTGCAGACTCGGACCCTCCGGTCTTGCTGTCTGGACAGTGCAGGATGAGCCAGCAGCGGCTGTACTGCAGAGACAGAGCAGTCAGCCTCATCACAACACGCTGACTGTAGCCAGCCTGGCCCAGCTCCTCCTGGTCCTACACACACACACACACACACAGACGGACACGGACACACACGGACACGTACACTCACAATTGTATATTATGCACATGTTTGTGCTCACACACAGATACACAAACACACACTATAATAATCGGGAATGTTAACATACATAAAAAAACAAGTCAGTAAAACGAGTAAAACGAAGATGGCTGTTGTAAACATACCAACAAACAGCAGAGGGCGCCAGAGACTTAAAAAGAAAAGTGACTGTTGGTTGAGGGATTTGAAGGAAGTTATTCCCCTAATCCTAATATTCAATTATATCACGATTATGAGATAATAAATACTTTTTGAAAAACACATTCCACTATTAAAACTTAATGTTAACATTAATGTAAACCTTCTCAAAGCACCTTCTCAGATCCTGTTATGATTCAGTAAAGCCAGAGGAGGCTTAAAGGATGTGTTCTCTGCTGAAATAGTTCTGCCAGAACATTGCGGTTTCCCTCCTATCCTGCTGAAATTTCCCAATGCTCCTCCTTGATCTGGGACTTTATTTCTCTGGTACCTGGATAACAATAGCAGTGCTTTCATCCACTGTGACCACCACATAGTGGTGTGTTCCTCCAAACATCTGCAGAGCTGGAGAGTAGCTCCGCTCCAAAACACTGATGTTGTATCTACAAACACAATGAAACATGATGTGGTGTCTACAATGATAATGAATCACGATGTGGTATCTACAATGATAATGAATCACGATGTGGTATCTACAATGATAATGAATCACAGTGTGGTATCTACAATGATAATGAATCACGATGTGGTATCTACAATGATAATGAATCACAGTGTGGTATCTACAATGATAATGAATCACGATGTGGTATCTACAATGATAATGAATCACAGTGTGGTATCTACAATGATAATGAATCACAATGTGGTATCTACAATGATAATGAATCACGATGTGGTATCTACAATGATAATGAATCACAGTGTGGTATCTACAATGATAATGAATCACGATGTGGTATCTACAATAATAATGAATCACGACGTGGTATCAACAATGATAATGGAACACGGTGAAACATCAGCTGTGTCCACAGTGTTGTCTGCATGTCCGTGGTTTTCATGTAATAAGGCAGTGTTTGTTCCATCTTCAGATGTACTTTGATAATAATAATATGGTGCCATCATCATCATCATCATCATCAAGGATGAATTTGGAGGGTCTATCTGGTCTCCAGTGTCTATGTATCTGGACGTGGTTGAAGGATTGGTTTGGAGGGTCTACCTGGTTTCCAGGGTCTGGAGGAGCAGGGGCTGGTTCAGGAGTCCATCTGTCACCAGACACACAAACGGTACAATCTCCTCCAGACAAGCTGGCGGGACCTCTGGGAGGAGACAAACAGACACTGTGTGAAGATACACTATACATACAAGCACAGGAAATGGAAAGCGACACACTGAGTAAGTAAGCACACAACCCACACACACACAGGTACACACACAAATCTGACGATGAAAGCAAATGATCTTGCCTTCAAGGTTTTGATTGTCATTGTCGTTTTAAGTCGGCACTTTGTGTCAGTTGTGTTGTGTTTGGGTTATATATATATAGATAAATATTGTGCAACACGTAATAAAGTCTTGGACCCTCGGAAGACTGCTGGTCGCCATGGTGTCAGCTAATGTGGATCTTTATAATAGACACATAAACACACTGGTATGACATTCTCAGCTACTCTGCCACCAGACTCTGTGGGGTGAGTGAGTGCGGTCTGAGGACTGACCCAGGTGGGGCAGACTGGTGAGGAAGCAGAGGTGGTGGATGTTCTTCTCCTTGCAGATGGCGCCCCACGGGGAGTGTCCCGGGCGGTCGTACTCCACCACCAGGGAGAAGCATGGCCAGGGGAAGTCTGCTCCTATGTGCTGACCGCACGCCACCACGCACACAACCCCACACACACTGGAGACAACAGACAAGGACCAGAATGAATGGAGAGCTCCGGTCAATGAGGAAGAACTGAAGAACCGCCTTAACAATGTCATCAAACGTCTGATCGCAGTTTCACGTTACATAATACACACAAAACACACCTGCTGATCACCGTGGCACCATTTAGCTTGGGCTGGCCCTCCTCGGGACAAACTGCAGTAACAGCCTCACCTCAGGTGATGACGCAGAAGACAAAGCAATGTTCTCATTAGGATCACAACCACTGGAGAAGAGAATGGCCCATCCTTACAGTCAGATGGGTGTTTTTATCGTAGGGCGTTGTCTTTTCTTCTTCAGTGCAACTTGAGTTCATTACAAACACATTTCACACATTTGGCACAGCTGGAGAAATTAAGTTTAAGTGTTGAGACCAAAGAGGTGTCTAGCTAGGTCAGCAACATGTCTATTACCTGAAGGTGAGAGCTGGCACTGTGCTACACTGACCACAATAGATGAGTGGAGATATGGGGACATGAGTACCTGATGCCTGGGCCAGGGCTCGCACTAGTGTGGCCCTGGTGTTGTCATCATCAACTGTTGATAAGACGAGAACCTACAAGAACGGTCAACACAAAAAAACTATGAGGAATATGTGGTTATTGATTGTGGGTATAAGGTTCAGTACAGTTAATAGTAACATGTTCTGTGTGAAGTAAGCATTCTCAAGCATGGTTTAAAAGAATCAAGTACGTATACTTTCCACAAACTCACTTTGTCCGAGGAGCTGTGTCCAGTCCTGGTCTGGAGCCATGAGACCAGTTGGTCCTGCAGCTCCAGAACCTTGGGGTTGGGCTCCTGGTTCTGGTGGCTGAGATACACCACGACACGCAGTCGCTTCAGCAGCTGCTCCAGACGCTGGCCTGAACATGCCACGGCAGCCTGGGTCAGGTACTCTTGAGAGACAGGGACACTTCTTTACTCTCACCATGAGGAGAACATGGTGTGTGTGTTACCTCCATGGACTATAGAAATACACATTGAAGGTCTCCGTTTACAACAGTCACATTGCCTTGCCCTCCCTGTGATTTGTTGCACAGTGAATCCTACAACTCTGTTTATTTCACTAAGGGTCAAGCCCTGTGTCCACAAGCCCCCCGAGGTGAACAGAATAACCTGATTAGTGGCACCCTCCTACCCCGTCCTTCTCACCGCTCCCCTCCCTAACAAGGTGAGCTATGGTGTCACTGTTCCCCTTGTTGTTACTGACCCACAGCTGTGATGAGGTCACACTGAAGTATCATATCCTTGAAGGTCACCAGCACATGGATCAGGGCTACCTGGTTGAACAGCAGCTCTTTGTCTGTGATGTAATGTTAAAAAAACATTCATGTTTCCTCCATGTATTTTTCTAGCTGCATTTCTACTACGGTGATTGTGAATCTGTGACATCTTTTCTGTACATTTACTGTATAGTTTGGTAGTTTCATTGCTTTCCATTTTTATCTACATTCTTTGTTCTTCTGCTGTCCTATATCACAGAATTCCCCATCTGGAATGTATTATCTTGAATATTATTAAGTATCAATCACATTATACAGACACCTCCAGCCTCTGAACACTATAGCTGCTCACCTTCTCCCGGCTGCCTGGAGAGCTCCTTCTCCTGCTGTCTGAGGAGGAACCGGGTCTGATCGGGGGCGATGCTGCTGAAGTCTCCCCAGGCCGGGCAGCTGAGTCCCAGCTCTGTGGCCCTGGACAGGCAGGGCTGGGCGACGGCCAGCAGCTCACAGTACGCACGCCAAACACTCTCTGTGGAGACAGCAGGGAAACCAGGCAGTGCTCGGGAATAATAGACTCAAGCCCAGCATCATGATGCCTCAGTATCAACACATTGACTTGCTACAAACCAATGATCCTAATTTAATCTGCACTCTGAAGTTGAATGCACCCCTTTCAAATATGGAAAGAACATGAGATGTATGCTGCAATGCGATGCAAAGTTGATACTCATGTTAACTTTAAATGCCGGCAGGGCCCTTGCCCTGCCCTATTATTCCACGCTATTTGTCATCGTTCAAAGGTATTGTAATAACGATAATGAGAAAATAATAAGAAAATAATACATATTAAATAACATTTCTGGGATTCATTTGGAAGAATAAAGATTTTGGCCTGATATGAAACCTCTTTAGCATGGGATTTTGAATGTGTAAGAGCAGGTATTATAGTCCATATAATATGACACTTAATCACTAGTCACTTAATACCTGTAGCTTGAACACGTATAACTCTGCATTCCTGCTGGTCCTGGGTGACATGTGGACCACAAAGGGCTTGACTGGGAGATTGAGCTGCTGGTTCAGGTTCTGAGTGTCCTATGACACCTGTCCTAGTGATCGACCAGCTACGGGGTCCCGGGGAATGTTGTGACTGAGGTTTGGCTGGAATTGGCTGCTGCACTTTTGGTTCTCCTGACAGACACAACATAAGATGGCATTAAACATCTAAGATTGTGAAGCTATAGATACATTTTCCTGTTGAACACAATCCTAACTGAGATTACACATTACTGACTTAACTTCCATTAATGACTTCTAATCATTCTCTAATGCGTAAAAAACGTACAACTTAGAACTTGGAACAAATTAGAATTACTAGGTGTTAGCTAGTTGCTAGTTAGTTAGCTAGCTGGTTAGTTACCCACTGTAAGCCCTCACTTAGGAGGGCTAGAATGTCAGGGTACATAACAGAGGGATGGGGAGTAAACAGGATCCGGCCTGTACCTGTGGATCCGGGACACGGCTGAGGTGATTCAGGGTCAGGGGACGTCTGCTGGGACCGGAGCATCATGAAGGTGGACAGAGGGTCCGGATCCTTCTCTGCCAGGAGACTCCTCTCATTGTTTCTCAACAAAAGTTGGGCGGATTTGGCACGTTCAGCACGAGAGGAAGCGCAAAGACTCCGTTGGCTCTCGTTTCGGTTGGCGGGTCTGGTTACATGACTGGAAGCATCCTTCAGATCCTGGAATGTGCTTTCACATACTAAAAATGGCTCTCTGGCCGTTGTGTTGGAAACACTAAGTTCTGGCAACAAGGCAGAGGTTTCTCCTTGTTGTTTCTCATGAGTTGCGTCCATCCAGCGCTGATGAACTTGCCTAACAGGGACTTTATTTTGCCTGACAGAGATATCAACGTTCATGGGTATTGCTGGTCGATCTGAAGGAACTGGTTTCTTCAGGATGGATTTCACCCCTTTGAATGATACTTGGGGCACTGGAAGAGAAGGCAGATGAGTGTTGGACAGTAGATGCACAAAGTCAAGTGTAAATAGAATACATCCCACCTCAAAAAAGAATATACTGCATGGGACAAATCAAGGACCCTTCAACTAACGTAAACGCAGAAGAGATTGCTCACCGCTGTCCTCTTCTTGTGTTGTCAAAATACCTGCAGAGAGACAGAAGAGGGATAAAACAATGAGTACGGTGCAGTGGGGTTTCCACTCTCTCTCGATAACTGCTCGATAACGTTTCAGTGTACAAACATTCAATGTGTTCAGGAGACAGTGCTGTGAAGACTTCCATGTTGGGCTCCTTGGCGCTGGAAGATCCAGGGGTCAGGTTCTCTGTGAACTCACAGAAGCTAAAACACAACCCAGGTACCGCAGTCACCGACAGCGTCTGTGATTGTAGGTCCTTAGCAACCCCGCTAGCGTCGACACCCTCCAGAGCCTCCTTGTTCAGCAGCTCCAGGGCATGGGACACAGGCTGGAACACCACCGCTGGGTCGTGTGCTTGTGGTTCTGTTAAAAAGCAGAGGAGTGATGATTTGTTTACAACTTTACAACAGTTGCACGAGACAAAACAGCTCAACTGTTTTATGGTGTTCACTAACCAACTGCTGACTAAAGCAAGTATTGATTATCAATAAATAATTGTATTACCAGTCAACAGGAAGCCCAGTACACAGTTGAGGTTCTTCTCTGCTTTCCAGACTGCCTGCTCCATCTCCTGCTGGTCTCTCTGCGACACTAATGATCTACATGTAAAGAACCCATAGTACATCTCTTTCAGATATATATGCTCAACATGCTATTTAAATGTTCCATGTAAGCAGACAAACCACAGAAGGCAAGTAGAAGAACAATGATGGGAAAAAAAGATGCCAAATTACTAAGAAAGATATCTTCAAAGAGCTTAGAAAAACAACCACATGTGTTTTTTTTCCAAGCCAGTTCTGATATAAATATGTATTTTATTATTGTCCTAGAGTATGGCTTACGGTCTGTGGACCGGGGAACATTCTTCCGGGGGCAGCTGAGCATCAGACAGCTGGAGCAGGGTGGAACTGGCCCGGGTAGGGGGTGTAAGAGGCCGGTCCAGCTCCAACTCAGTAGAAAGTACCATGTGTACTGAAAGTGAACCGAGCGCATTCTCAAACTCACTAAGTAAAGACAGCCTCGGAACACAGCACGCCACATGTGTTTTGTTTAGTAGCAGTACCTAATCAATCCTTATTTAAGAAACTACTCCCAACAAAACGAGGAGACGCTAAAGAGGGTTACGATGACCACAGAGCTCAATACAAAATAAGCTCTCAACAGCAACCCAATAGGCCATTACATTTCTATTCCCACAATGGATGTTGCAATGAGTAAATGTTGATAACTAAAGGCCTGATATCCGCCGTTTGACAGCCTATGTGTGCACACTTGGTTTTAGTTTTGGGTACATCGGGGCCTTTACAGTACCTGCTGAGTCTGAAGGGCCTCCATCCATCCTAATGTCAGCAGCCATCTCCTTCGGTGGATCAAGCTGGCTAATGTCCACTGCCAGCTGTGAAGCGTGTGGGTTAGCTGAAAGGAAATTGTTAGTTGAAGCTGATGGTCCAATCAATTACTTTTTTTGCTTTCTTTTTCCCACTTCAATGTGATATGTTTTGCGTGTGTTTTTCATCTGGCATTGAAATAGGCCCTTATTACCCTTACGAAGCACATCAAGTGTTGAGACTTGATGCTCCAGAGGTTCTGGAGCAACATGTAAGACTTGCTCAATGCTGTGCAAGCTGCAGTAATTCTCCCTGTAGATGGAGAGTGTTTCCAGGCACACTGGTAATAGCAGAAACTACAAACGGAAAGAAAGAAGTTGGGTACATTTACGTTTCGCAATTCTAGCTGGCATTATTCCTACGAATTATCATCAGTAGAATTAATAAGACAATGGGAGTAGACAGTAGTAGGAGTATATATGTCTTACATCATGATTCAGCACAGCCTCTGTGTGGAACTCTTCGTTTACGTGTGAGGTGGTAGTAAAGCCTTTGGAGTCTACATGAGGAGGGACCTCATACGGTGCACAATGCCTGTAAAACAGGTCCATTGAGAGGCCCTTTGAGACACCGTGAACATTCACAACCAAAAAACACTACCTGACCTTGATGGTATGTTGACTACTACGAACAGAAACAGTACGTACTTAATACTAATACTAGTCCCCGAAATCTGCGAGGAACTGCTGCTGTGTGTTGTCAGTGCTGGCTTTTGGTAATTCGAAGCATTGAAAGAAAAGTACACCACTGAAGTACAATGTGTACTGTTTGACCAACTTTAGTCAAGCCATTAAAGCTCAACTCAGGCTTCTGACAAGAAACGCCTTACTTCAAAATAAAATACTTATATCCACTCAACCTGCTGAGTCCTGGCCCTTTCACCTGAGAACGAGTTCCTCTGAGAGGCTGTTGGTGTTGAGTAGAGGGTCTGACACTGGAAGCCCACTCAGCCTCGACAGCTTGGCTTTCAGCGAGGGCAAGTGGCTCTTCACAGCAGCCAGGGGCTCCACCACCTCTTCCAGCAGGAGATCTGGAGTGGGTATAAGACGTTCATTTTTTTCAGATCAAATCTATTTTGTTCTCCTGCTCAGTACCACAGCAGCAGATATAAAACATTGGGCGATGTAATGTTTTCAAGAAATTTCTGAAATATAGTCAGAACAATCCAAAATGATGAGGCAGGATGTATTTGGCATACTGATTCTCACACAACTCACCCATGACGTTATTTGTGATGGACATGTGGTCAGTAGTAGTACTCTTGCAAAAGCATTCCTGACTGGTTAAGTCACCGTCTGACTCCTGTAAAGGGCCGGCTAACTTGTCCTCAACAAGAGCTCCTTGGGAGTTTGGATCGGAACTTGGTACTATATCTATTAGTTCTCCTTTATCCCCCAACCTGCAATATGAAATCACTCCACCATAACTACAGGACACTACACTACACCACTAGAAGTGCTTAGTTAGTGAAGAGAAAAACAGTAAAAATTAAATAAAAAATAAAAAACCTTTCTAAAAGCAGGTGAACTGGCTGGTGCTGTCCTCTGAGGTCATCGAGTATACTTCCATTCACAAACAGCTTGCAGGTGGAGAACACAGTACCTATAGGGGATGTGAACCAACAGAACAAGAGGTCCTGGGCTCTTAACATGTAGCATGCATCCTCAAAGCACACTGAATGAATCACTGTCAATGTGAAGACGTAATCCCAATGGTTGTAGTGGCATCTTGTGACAGAGCCAACAAGAGTCTTACGTTCCTACAACAGATGAAGCTACAGTTTCAGTAGTGGTTGGGCGGAATAAACCTTTAAAACTGTAAGTATTTTTAAAACTTGAATTACTTGGACCAAAAGTAGTATTTAAATCTATTTTAAAATAGGAAGGGCTTAGAAATGCGGTCCTGGGACTACAGTCCTGAAACTGCAACCATCTCTATTGCAGAATTGCCAACAGACATTGATGTAAATTTCTCGTTGAAATGGCTGAAACCTGAAGACCCCTGTGGGGAATGTGAACGCTATGGTGAACGTGACCCTCCCCACTATGCTGCAATGTAATCAAGGCGTCTGTAATCCATGGCCAATACCTCTGATCCATGGCCTCCTGTAGGCATCTCCAGTGAGGTGGCCAGTGTGCGGATAGACATCACTGCTGACATCATATAGTGTTGGCAGGGCCAAGCAATCCATAATCACCTTAAAATGAGTGATGGCCTGAAATATCACAGTATATGATAATGAGCCCATCATATCACAGTACATAATAATGAGTACATGGTATTACAGTAAATAATGAGTACACGATATTCCAGTAGACATGATAATTAGGATTAGCTTCAGCAATGATAATGTTAATAACAATCGTCAAAGTGCGTGAACTCACCTCAAAGTCGTAGTCCAACTCTTTGTATTTAATGGCGGCGAACAGCGGCGCGGGGCTGCCCTTCTCCCTGGGGGGGATCAATATATCGATTACTACATCGATCAACCTGACCTAGCACCTTCTCCATTATGGTGTAGTGTTATCTAGCAAAGTTTATCTAGTAGAGTTGAGTCGATGAGGAATTGGATCATGTCTTAAATATATATATTAAACGTACATTTTGCGGTGTTTCGTTGAAGTTAAAAGAGCAACGGAATCAAACGGTTGAGCCGTCTCGTGCCCGCTGGTTGAGCCGTCTCGTCAGCTGCATCACAGGGACGTACCAACAGCGTGCTGTACCAGGTACTACCAACATACTGGCAAATATAGTGTTGTGGAGAATGTTGGCTCTTTCATGCCAACTGGCGACAGTTGTTTCGATGTCAATTTCGAAAACAAAAATCTTTTTTTTGGAAATCTATCATCTGACGCGAGAATAGCATGTTTAATCGCGTTGTTTGTAATTTTCTCGGTGGTTTATGCCAATGCCCTGTGCCTTCTGATCCCCTCCTCTACTGACAGTATATACAGTACAGCTATTTCACCACTAGAGAGCAGTCTCCACACATTCTTTCTTTTGGCCTGGTGTCTCACCGAGGGTAGGTCTACCGGTATGTATGTAACCTATTCAAGTCTATACCATAAAGTGTTTTGGACTATTGACGATTTTTTAATTATTTGCTGCATAAGACAGGACTCCAGTTGAATAATATAAATACCATCAGTGGTCATTAGTCTACTTCTACTGCTGACATGGTTAGCTAGTATGTGTTAAGTGCTGATCAGTGATGCCTGAGTCTGGGAATGTTTTTTACAAGCTATATAATGGGGTTTCCTGCGTCAGCGTGATGACTTAAAGAATAGATTGACGCTGAAGTGTGAATGACTCTAACGAGCAATGTAAAAAAAGACTGCATGCCTCTATATTTCTCACTCTCACAACCCCCCCCAACACAAACACACACACGGAGACACACGCACGCACACATGCATAAAACACACACACAGGCACACACAAGTCACTGAAAGACAAACAGGCAGAGCAGAGGCAGAAACATTGGCGTGAGTGTGTGCACAGTCAAATGCACATGCATTACACACAGAAACAAATAGAGGTCTTTCTTCATGATGTCCAGATCTCTGTCTCATATGCACA
>OMKQ01054586.1:0-17933 GCA_900302335.1 Phycis phycis
GAGTATATATATTTGTATATATATATTTGTAGTATATATATTTGTATTTAATTATTGTGCATAGTTCCTATGCACAATCTAGATATCGCTTTTCATCATATTATTCTTCTTCACACCAAATTTCTGAAATTGATGGAGGCTAAACGACTGAACCTCGAGATTCATTCAAACTGTATTACAAAGGTATATCTGTGCTATGTATTTTTCTTTTTTGCCAACTTTATACTTTGTGAGATATTTGCGATTAAACATGCAAAAAAACTCCCATAGACATAACATTGAGCCTTTTGACTCCACCTACTGCCTTGCTCCTTTTTCCTTCGATTCGCTTGTAAAATTCTCCTTTGAGGCACATTTCTGAAATTACAGCCACGGTCTAGAGCTTTAGTCTTTTTGTCATCAAACTTTGAGCATGTCTTGAAATGACAGACCAGCTAGCCAAACTAGTGAAATACTGTTAGCAGCTTGTTTGGTAGCTGTACACTGGATGGCAGAGCTCAGTGGGTAGAGGGAGGGTTCCTCAACCGGAGGGCTGGCAGGTCGATCCCCACCTCAACTCAATTTATGTCAATTACTTCCTCGCGTGCAATTACATTTTCTAGTTAAACAATGTGCTCCTCGTTATCATTCCTCTTTGTTTTACATAGCATTTACCTTTTTCGATGATTTGGTCTTGCAGATCCGGTTTTCTCTGCCTGTTTAAGGCTGTGTTTGTGAACTTAATTGAGAACAGGATGGTTCATCTCAAAGGGTTATTCCTGAACCCTTGGTGGTGTTTGAACTGCTGACTTTGCACCCTGTGTTTTGTCCAGATGCTGAGAGAGTGGACATGGATGAATGGCGTGCAGGACTTCTCCAGTGATCTCACCTAAGTGTCTTTTAACTGTCTGAACTGTACTGTTGTGGAACGTGGTACTGCGCTGCCCCCCTGTGGAGGTGTGGGGGAAGTGACTTCTGGTTTGATAAATAAGAGGCTATTAACAGCCTTGGTCTGTTAAAAGGTTGGCGACGTTTACAAAGGAAACTTTGGTTTGCCCAATATGTCTGAAGAACTGCTCAAGATTTGGTCAAAGTATACTGCCTTGGTACATTTCTCTCTAGTAATGACTGTTAGGGTTAGGGTAACGAAGACTACCTGGGAAAGTGTGTAAATTGGTGTTTCATCAAGATGTCTTAATCTTTGCCTTAATTTAGTTTAATTATAATTATTTTAAGAGTTAAATGTGTTAAGATGTTAAATATGTGTACGTTTTTTTTTTAACTGTTTCTTGCTTGGCTTATATCTTTAGATCAAATTTGATGTCAGGTGACATTCGCTGTATGTATATATAGTGATTCATCCTTCAGACCTCTGCAGTGCGGATTTACCTGAAATCCCAATGATGCTGCTTACAAAAGCAGCATTTCTCTGCTCTGGTTTCTGAAGCCTCAAATCAACCTGCCTGTCAGTTTTAACCCTTTGTGTTGGGAGGGTTTCTGTGGCTTCCTGAAGTACATTTAAGATTTATTTAGATGCTGTAAACTCAACAAGTAACTTTTTGTTGTGGAAGAAAAAACATTTTTTATGTAAACATGGGATAGAAAATATATATTTTTGTGAAAAAAGGTTTAAATATGTAACACAGCTGGTTAAAAAAGATTAGAAAAAAATAAAGATAACCAAATGACCATTGATTCTGTCTGTATTTTACATTCTTTATTAAATCATAAATCAGGTGAATTGAAGAGGGACATCTTGCTCAAGGATGCAGTCTGGTGACTTTTCTCCCAAATCTGAAGAAAAGCCCAAAACATTATAGAGCAAGAGGATACCGGACTGACAAGAACAGACCCAACAAGTAGATGACAGAGAAGTTAACAATCTCTCGTAACGAACATGAAATGTAGTTTTTTTAGGCAACTGTAGGCACAGTGTAGCTGTTCACAAGGTTCAACATCGAAATATTGAACTTTTTTGTCCACTGAAAAGGATCAGTCCCTCTTTCGTCAGCTCTGTTTGCTCCCAACTACTATTGCATGGCTCCAAGTCCTATTCTATACTGAACCTGCCATTGTTCTGGAAGTCTTGCGGTCAGACTTGAGTAACCACACCGCCCTTTGGATTGAAAAGCACCAACTTCAAAACATCAGACATACCTTATTTGCCTTTATTGCCTATGTTACAGAAATCAAACCATCTCCAATACATACTGTTTAGGCAAAGGAAGGTGACGGCCATTTTGAAAAGGTGCTTCATATGGCTTGTGGGTGACAGGAGGACCAGGATGTACAGAGCCACCATGTGCTGTATCAAATGCAGGTCAGATTCAGTTCAAATCAGCACTGGTGTTCTGAGATCTTGGGCTGATTTGGGATTAAGGCAAATACATCAGTTACACAACTTCAGTTTCATTACATTGAGGGTCTCGGCTTATTATTCGGAGGTACTGCGTCCTTCTCTTTTCTTCATCATCCACCCTCTTGAAATTCTTATGCCTCGAGTTCGAAACCCACGCCGACCTTGTGCCCTCCAGCGTTGAAGTTCTTCCCGTCGATCAAACCTGAGAGGGTGAGTTTCACTCCTGCGGAGAAAAGACAATGGGGGTTGAGAACAGTTAGGCTCGGGGGTCTCAGCAGCAGCATCTCTAGGGAGGTCAAACCCAGCAGTACTGGACTCACCTGGCCTGAGGGTTTGTGTGTAGCCTACTCCAACCAGACAGGCGTTGTTCACTTTGGTCTGTGAGGAGGGAATACAAAAGAAATGATTGGATGGCCTGTCTGTCTGTCTGTCCACCCACCTACCTACCTACCCGGCTTCCTGCGCGCACTCTGTCCCTGAGCTCATTGCACTGACCGGTGTCCTCCACAAAGCTACCTGCTGCTAAAGCTAGCGAGCTCGTCATGTGATCTGTGGGAGTGGCTTTGGAGGGAGGCCAGGTGGGAGGGGCGGGACTTACACTGGCTGGTCCCTCCAAGCGGCCGGCCCAAGAGCTCTTATGCCAGTGGAATTTGTTAGAAATGCTACAGCCATCAGTCTGCTACTGCAGGAGTCTGTTAGAGTCTGACTGTCTCTTCTGCGCGCCTCCTTACCGACATCACCTTTAAGAAGTTAGACCCTCTCAGCCAAGGTTCCCGGGGGGATCCCTAAAGTGTCCACGTGGAGGCAGGGTGCTTACAGACAGGGAGGTGTCCTTATCCAGCTGGTGTTTGGCTCCGATCTCAAAGCGTGTGTTGTTGCTGCCGGCGGTCCAGGCCAGGTTGACGGCCATCTCCAAGTTGCTGTTCACTTTTTGGTAAATGGAGCCGCCGAATTCGGTGCCGTCGTTACTGGAACACAAAAACACCAAAAACCGCTAGCAGAATATGGTCTCATTATCAACACGTTGAAAACACATCCCTGTGCCCGCCCATTTCATTCAACTTTCGTCTTTGCTGCCGGCCTTCGGAAGCCTCTCCCTCTCTGGGACTCACACGCTGGTGTGGATCTGGAAGTCTCCAGCTTTGTAGCCCACAGCAAAGTTGTTCTTGGCCAGCTTGGACTTGGCCGTGTCGAAGGCCACCTGGTAGCCGGCCAGCCAGCCCTCGTAGCCCAGCACAGCGGCCCCGTGCACCGTGGGGCCCGAGACGTCCACGTCCAGGTCGCAGCCCACGTTGACGTGCTCCCGCTTGTAGCTGGACTTCAGCTTGGCGCTCTTCTTGCTGAGGGCCGTGAGGAAGGTCATTTGTGATGGCAGAAGATATTCCTTGTTTGTTTGTAGAATATTATATGATATAATATAATATATTATCTTTATTATATCGTGTTCTGGATCCCAGCTCACCCGGTGTTGGGAACAAACGATGTGTCCAGGGCCAGCTTCAGGCCCTGCGCCAGCTGGGAACCAGACACAAACAAATGGTTAACATAACGATATCAACGCTTTTACCTTTCTCTTCATCAGTTTACCATCTTTCTGAAATGCATGTAGAATGTTTTGAACCTGGCCTGTGTTTTTTGGGCAAATCCAAAACATAAGCAGGCGAGTCTTCTGGCCTCACCTGGTCCTCCATGGTGACCTCCGAGGTCAGGGTGTTGTCAGTGTTCCACTTCTGGTTGAAGCTCAGGCCCAGGTCCTTCAGCTTGTACTTGGTCTCCAGGTGGCCCCCAGACTTCCCTGTGTCTGTGTTGTTGGAGCCAGATGTGGCAAACTCCTGCAGGAGGGGAGGGTACCAGGACACAGAGGATTACAGTATGAAGAATAAAAATGCTGAGGATAATAATAATAATAATAATCCTAATAACATCATAATAAACATAATCCTAATAATAAACACAGGAAGCAACATGGGGGTGGGGGTGGGGGAGATTGCTATGGTGACACGAGGAAAGCACAGCAGTGGAAACCAGAGGAGTGGAGGTAAGGGAACACAGGAACGGAGGGGAAGACGTGTCTCCACATCCTCTGCCACCCGTCTCATGTCCTGGCTCCTAATTAAAGACAATCTCTCCGACTTTTGAGTTCAAGCCTAAGAGGGCTTCTGCTTCAGGAGAAAGGCGTAGTGAAGGATGGCAGGGGAGCATGGGAGAGGCTACTGGGTGACTGAGGTCGTGCTCTAAGGACCAGAGCAGGTGTGTCTGTAACTCGAGATCAGCCAGCAACAGCTATAGGATCTACTGCTGTAACGGAAAAGGACATACATACAAACACACACACACACACACTATCACCAGTACACCCTGCCGTGAGGACACGCACACACACTCTTACCATCTGAAAGAAACCATCCATAGAGGAAGCAGGAAAAGGAAGAAAGATCAAAGTTAGGAAAATGTGTATCAAAGGCATGTTTAGATTAGAATAGAATAGAATAAATGAACTATTCCGAAAGGACCAATGGAAAAAGTCACTTGATAATGAAAAGCTGCCATGGCTTTACACTGACGGAAAGCAGTATTCAAGGGCGTGGCACAGGAACGGCAAACAGCTATTCCTCCAACGCTACGACTGTCTGGGTGTAGATCACAGAACCAA
Organism: Phycis phycis; assembly: GCA_900302335.1. Taxonomy (NCBI): domain Eukaryota; kingdom Metazoa; phylum Chordata; class Actinopteri; order Gadiformes; family Phycidae; genus Phycis; species Phycis phycis. The sequence continues at coordinate 4,992 of OMKQ01054586.1, forward strand.
CAGACTCTGGCGTGCTTCCACAGTGAGTCAGCCACTTGAACCACAGTCCCATTCGGAGGAAGAGAAAAGCAAGACTTACTACTCCACTTTGAGACTTGGTCTTCAGGTCCAGTTTAACAACTCCAAAGCCTGAAAGACAAAATGAATGTCTTTTCATAAGTGAAGAAACCAAAATACTTTCAATTCCATTGTAAGTAAATTATAGATTTTCTTAGTGCATGCATCAACCAAAAAAAAAAACTAATTGCAAAAACCTTTTCAAATCAATAATGAAAACTAGAAGCCAGTAATGAAGGCCTGTAGCTGTCGTAACCCTATGCATGATTCAAATAAATAAATACTTGATAACTTTACCATAGCCCTTGCTGAAGATATCTTTGGCAGATTTCCCAAGGTCTGAATATGCAGGAGGGACGGCCATGGTGCCTGTGGAGAAAAGACACCTTAGAAGCTCCTCACAAGAAACACCAAGAAGCACCAAGAAACACCAAGAAACACACGGCAACTCGCTTCAGAAGAGACTCATGAAGGCATAGTTCTCTACACTCGGGACAATCAAGTGTGCAAAGCAGAAAACTAAATGAGCAATGAGCAAATAATAATTATAAATCATAAATAATAAAAAATCATGAATCCCAGCAGCATCCCAGCTCCCGGCCCAAACACAAGGCATCGTTTACAAGAATGTCCATCAACATTCCAGGTCAAAATATTAAAATCTATCAATAAATCAATCTAAAAATCAATAAATGGGTTATGCCATTGCTGGAGAGCTATCGCTCTGATCTGAAGTCCCGACACCATTTCTTCCCCCAACGCCGCCAATAAACCAAGCGTTTTCCTGGCCTCACTCCATGAGCAATGGAGCAGAAGTGGTTCACTTAATCAGACATTTCTCCAAGGAAAACACTGGTATACAGTGGGCCTAGCACAGCAATGCTAGCACTGTTAGCAACACTATATGAAAAAGAAAAAATAGCGATAGCTGTACCGGCCCACACTGCAATACCGGCCAAAGCAGAAGCAGGTTTGGTTAGTCAGCAACTATTTCTTCTGCATAGCACACTAAGCTGTATGGTGTCATCAGGGCCCCCTGTGGCTCTCGCTGTGTGTGTGTTTTGGTAGGTCACTTTGCAGGTACAGAGTGTTTATCTCCATGCGTGGAAATCACTGATAGTCACCAACCACCTTCGCCAACCTTAGCTCTAAGGCGTGTCTCCAAGGCGCGGGGCCCAGTTCTGTTCTGCTCTGTTCCGGCCCGTTCTCGTCAGTTATGCATGCGGATCACTGAGGCTGCGTCAACGAAGAGAAGCGCCGGCGACCCTGATGACCGGGGTTCTCCCCTTCCACTCACCGGCACCCCGGGGGGGAGGGTGCTGCGCGCATGTCCCGCAGTGCCGTGGGGCCTCCCCCTGCCTCCTCACCGCTCCGGCCGGCTCCCCCGGCAGGCTGCTCTGGGCCATGACTCTCTGTGTTTACAGGCGGCCGGTGGGAAGCGCCGGGGAAAGCATTCATGTGCCGTTAGCGTTACGGCGCCTTACAGCGGACCCCGTGTCATCAGCTCTCGCTGAGCGTTGAGGACAGAGGGCCGTCACAACAGGGTCCTGCGCTCCAAGCCCCTCGTCTCTTATCGAGCGGGACTCTGGTGGTCCGCTGCAACGCCGAGTGATGTCACAATGGCCGACCGGTTGGGTGGATGTGTGTACTTTGTGCGCCAGACATGCACATACCTCACCCGGGATATGGCCCTGGGCTCGGTTCATACTGTGCCAGTAGCATCAGTACCATTTGGTTTGAATTATCATTACACTAATGTGTCTCATTCTCTTTCCCTACCTAATGGACAGTGAAGTACAACACATGACCACACAGCATAATGCGCCTCTCCACTACATGCCTGAATGGATCCCACCCCTCAGAGGTTCTGTAGTGGTCCCGGTGTGACCTCTGACCCCCTCCCAGCGACGGCCTGCCAGCCCTGACCTTGTCCTCCCTGAAATTTCTTCCCCAGTTATCAGTTTATTTCTTTAAACCCTTCCTCCACTTTTACACTGTTCACCAACTCGACCAGTCCTGTCTGATTCCTTCCAGGCTTACTGTAGTCCAGGCTTACCGTAGTCCAGGCTTACTGTAGCCCACATGCAGCCTTTTGCTATTTTTAGTCCAGGTGAACTTGATATGTTCTCCCTTGTGACCAGTGGTGTTCAAAATGGTGGCTCCTTTCCACCTCAGACTATTAAATGTTCTTTCGACTATACCTGGAAACATTTACGTACACAATGGCAGTCAAACTCAGAAATTGTTTCAAATATCCTCCAATTCAAAATGTCTGCCTTGTATCACTCGTTCTGCCACATCTGGAAAATATGTTGCAACACCAGGGTTATTAAAAACACCTAGTGAGTCAGCCAGTTAATAGCAAAGAAAATGTATTTTAATTGCAATGACTCACAACATACTATACAGTCTTTGGCAGAACTGTATAAACTAATGTGTACACAAAACACACCATAACACTAGCGTGACACACTTTCAGTAAGGTCAAGACTAGTCAAGTTCCACCAAGAGAATTGATGGACAAGTGAACAGTGCAAGCCTACTTCCCAACACATATGTTAAATATGAAGACTCACATATGAAGTCTAGACAAGACACAAGACAATAGGTTTTGTGTACTATTAAATTATAATTCTACACTGGGGAAAAAAAGTAATCAAGAAATGATTTCAGAACTTTGTACAGCTTGAGGTTTAATCCTATTAACAGTCATTTATTTATTTGTCAACGTAGACCATGTTTTATCCCCATTACGATCCAAGGACAACGTACATTACACCTAAAACAAACCGAGCAGGGTCGCCTGTACTCTCCTATATAGGAGGTGGAGCTGTGGACTTCGAGCTGAAAAACACTGACACTCAGATAACAAGCTAATGGCCCTATGGATAGACGCGTAGGAACTGCCTGCTTCACAGCAAAGTCGGATTCTGATTGCATGATTTTATCATTTATTTTATTGTTATTATTTCCTCTTAAATGCATATTTTTTTGTTTCCTTTTTACCGTTTCTGTAGTCGTCTCCACCCCTCAGCATTATGTAGGCAGCCACCTTTTCTCAAAACACAACCGTCTGGTGATTGCGCAGTCCTCTTGACCCTAAATAGTGCCCTACGATCATCTAAACCATGACCCACCATCACTTGTTAACCTCCATGCCCATTTCAAATAATTGAGATGTTCGTTTTACTCGATTTACACTAAGGGGATGATTAAACAAGTGTTAGAAATGCGCGACGAGCCTGACTTTGCATTGTAGCCTATGACACTCAGCTTAGTTTTTCTTCTCACACTTCACTTCCTGACAGAAAAATGATTACTTAATTACTGAGTGAACGACTTGCCACCCTCATGCATAGCATAGATATTATATCGGAAAACACACCGTACCTTTTTTTATGAGGCGATGCGCTCTTTCCCAATATGAAGTAACGCGCTGCAGGGCACAGTGAAGGAGAAACGGACGCAGACTGGGCATGCGCAGGAAATGGCTCCTGGGGGCGTGGTCGTGAGCTTGTCATATAATAACCTATCAATGACAAAACTCAAAGTGGTTTTACTAGTTATCGATGCATACGTATTTTGTCGAACGGAGTCGTAAAATTATCATATCAAAAAGCTTGTTTCAAAAAATGACTGCGTTTAAATATGTTACCTCCATATTTGATCCAGGCAGGCCTATATAATACACAGGTCAATTGTTTTTCGAATCCTATTTTGATATCAATAAAATAGTTACATAATGAATCCTGATAACATCAATTATTATTGTTATGGCTATGTTTTAATATTTTACTAAAGTAATTGCATAATAGTAGTACGCTATAATTCCATTACACTAATTCACCAGCAGAGGGCTATCTGATAAAATAGAGCTACAATGTAGTAGGATTAGAATATTATAATACAAATTCTAGATCATGTTGAAGTGTGCAATGTTATCACAGAAATATTAGTTTTGCCTTGAGAATCCCGTGAATAAAAAAATCCCTGGCTGAATCAAGGTGTTGTAGAGCATTGAGCTTGTATGTGTTTAGCAGCCTTTAGCTCATCGGTTTAGCTCACATTCACAGTCTATGTACTGTAACTCTATGCGTGACTCAACCGTTTCCATGGTGACGAATCCTGCAGGTGTTGTTGACACTACTGCGTCATCAACCTGCGTGGACAAACAAACCCCCCAGTTCGGATCGTCTAAAGCTAATAAAAAAAAGGTAACTCCCTTAACGTTATTCGTGGAGTTAAACACACATTTTCTTGAGTCTTTGCATGTCAAACGTTACATGTTGTCGATAAGGATATAGGTTTTCGTTCCAAGACGTAGGCAAAATTGATTGCGTTATGTAAAAATCTGTAAACAAAATGCTCCTGCCCATCAGTTTTCCGAAGCTATATTTAACCACTAACATTGTCATGCTCTTAGTTTTATGACGTGCGAAGGACCTTCGAAGATATTTGGGCCCATTCCCCCAGACCCTTCGCTTTTCCCCGAATACTACAAACGGCCTGCTTCTGGTAAGATATAAGCCACCCTAAAATGATATTAGTATAGTTCAGACCAAAATTGCCACAATAAAAATCAATACAAATACTCCCCTGCAGCATGCATGCAAATTATTAATCTGTGGCACTTGTTCCAGCACGGGGGCGATTAGAAGGGCATTCTGATGGGACGCTGGCGCTGCTCTCGGGGCCGCTGGCCCCAGACCCCGTTCTCTACCCTGAGTGCTACAGTTGTCGTGACCCACCGCATCCTCCGCGAATTGGTCTCAATGCCACCCACATCCTGGAGCGAGGACAGAGGGGTGTAGTGGGAGCACTGTTTAAACTGGACGGTGTCTCCGACAGCCCGAGCACCCCCAAACAAAGTATGTGCACATTCCAAAAAAAACAACTTTAAATGCCATCTCATTGAGAAATACGATTTAAGACATATGTATTGTATTAATAATATAATGGTAGACATAAAATGCTCAAGCATATGGATCTTGTGGAGAATTATTAATTTTAGTTTATCATTCTTTTAAGTAATTAATAGTAATGGCCCTGTGACCATACATGAGTATGGGTATCTCATACAGAGTGCTCCCAGTGCTAGTTTAAATCATTGTGTTGAGAAGTTTAATTCATCTCAAACAAATCTATAATGATTTTGTCTTTTAAATAATTGGAAGTACCTGTGACTGCACACTTAAACATTTGTATTAAAGTGTTCATAAAAAAGTGAATAGCGCACTAATTCTGACCTTCTGACCTGATTAAAGTACTTCTGTCTGTCTGCCTGTCTGTCTGACCTCCCTCAGAACAGTATATGCGTGATTATGGAAAAGAGAATGTGAGGCGACTCAGGGAGATCCAGAGGCTCTACAAAGAACAGGAGGCTGTGCGAGTGAAATCCCAGCCTGTCCCAGTTAAAGCTCTCTGGAGCTCCTCAAAGTATCGCAACGTCCCCTCCAGGGTGATGGCCCAGCTGCAGGTACAGCCATCTGGTTCCTCTCTGCCCCAGTGCCAGGCCTTCCTGAGGGCCCACTGTGGGTCTGCTGGCCCCACCAGGATGCACCGCAGAGCTTCAGAGTCCGCTCTGCGACACCTAGAGGCTCATGGCCACGCAGGCACTGAGAACCAACCGGTAAAAAAACAACCACGAAATCCTCTGAGATTCTTAGATGTTAGATCATTCACACCCAAACAGACAGCGTCTCCACTCTGCCCGTCTCCCCAGGTAACCACCCAGGGGAAGAGCGTGGACTTCATCAGACTCAACGCACAAGCTGCCGGGCAGGCGCAGCTCCGGCGGTCGCGGTCCTTGACGAACCTCAAAGACGAGCCGGTCCGGAGCGCGGTGAAGGGCCGGGTGCCTCAGTAGTGAGTGTGGTTGGGCTCCAACTAGCGTCTTTGATGACGATACCTGAGACGTGGAGCTCAGGAGGTACTGCCGGTTGACTTGCACCGATAAGGTTGCTAGTTGGATCCCCGGCTCCTGCTCCCGGCGGGCTGGTTGTTGCCTGGCATGGTTTATACCGTTTGTATGTGAATGTGTGAATGTGTGAATGTGCGTATGCATGGGTGAATGTGAGGCAATCATTGTACGGTGCTTTGAGTGGCCACTGGTTACAAAAGCACGATACAGATGCAGTCCAGATGTTTGGCTTCACGTTCACCTGTGTTTGGTCTTGTTTTCCTCCTCAAACATGAATGTGTGCAGCCTGGAGAAGAGGAAGGAGCTGTGGCGTAAAGAGGAGGAGGAGAAGAGGATGAACAAACCGGACCCCAGCATCCCGGCAGGCCACACGCTGATGACTGAGAGGGAGCGCCAGGACACACTGCAGTCGCTCAAAAAGAGTAGGTCCAGTTTGGGTTTAGGAATCTGGAATAACAATGGCTGTTCGCTACTTTTAACTACCTCATAACTATGAGGAAAACAACAAGAACCTAACCTAACTCCATATCTCCGTAGGTCACCAGGCCCTGGTGAAGGCCCTACTCTGCCTCCCCATCAGGGCGGACACCCTCAGTGTGTGTTCCCGTCGGACGCGTCTTGATCGCAGTCTGTCTGAAATGGAAGAGGCCATCAAAATATTCTCCAGGGACAAAGTGTACATCAAAACAGATTCATAGAGCCGGCTGGTGGTAGTTGGATCACTGCAGTAGTCTAGTTATTGTACATAATGTTGCATTTAAGTTACATTTATCTTGCTTTTACGATGCAGATAAAAAAAAAATCTTCATAATTTTGTTTTGAGAGAATTAGTATAAGTGATTGGTTATTTGTGTGCTTTCAAAAATATGCTAAAGCATACGTGTCATTTAGCCATTGAAGTCCCAAGCTTCTTCAGGGTGTTGCTTGGAGATCCTCTTGCTGCCAAAACATTTCGAAGCATTTCATTGCCAGCAACATGAGATATTACCTTGGAAGAAATGTATCGTTCATCATTAAGATGTATGCATTATAAAGACTTGATATGCACCATCAACAGTGGTTGTATTTTTTATAAATCTGAATGTGTTTGGATAATAGAGCATACAATTAAAATGTTTTTACTGGTTTATGCTTTGAAATATAAAGGCTTCCCATTGCAATTCTTAATCAGGGGACTTTGTTTAGCTTGGCGTGAATAAATTATAAAAGATTCTGTTATTGTTATTATAATTTGTTTTGGACACAAATACACGTTCTTATTTTTATAGAAAGCCACTCATCAAACCAAATGAAATCAATTCAACACTGCCTGAAGAAAACGTAAACGACGTAAGCACGTACGAAACAGACGTCTACGTCTACGTCTGACGTAGACAAAGTTTTTCCACCAATCGTGACGCTTTCATTGTTTGGTCTCAAACAGGCTAATGTGTTAGCATCCAAGAACACAGCAAACGCCTGATTTAGCGTAATATTTAACCCTTGAAACACACACACATTATTTAAGTACATTGAAGTGAACAAAGAACCAACGATGAGTAAGAGGAAAGCGCCACAGGAATCGCTCAATGAAGGAATAACAGATTTTCTTGTTGGTACGTGAAGGGAATGTGTGTAGCTACCTAACAATAGCCCTTCGGAAGCTATTTGGACCCATTGAAATGAAAGTCCAGGGGTTTGTGTGTTGGATAGCCGGGATTCAAACATGGGCTGTTTTGAACTACGAATAGTTATTTGCAGTAGTAGAACATGTCGTGTTGAGAGGTCCTAATTCTGCAGCGCCTGCGGGCTTCCTGTCATTTAAAGCCCCTGCTTCTTTAGCTGCCATCTACAGCCACGACCACACACTTCTCTCAAAATCTATTAAGCTGTTCTGCAAATTGCAGAAATGTTCATTTGCTTAATAGATATGTTTGCATTTTACTTCCAGAACTGGCCAATTATGAGAAAAATGTCAACAGAGCGATACACAAGTATAATGCCTACAGGTAAGTTTAGTATGCAAGCTTTGGTCAAATTTCTGAGAACAGTATTATTGTCAGTGGGAATCTCTAGGAAATTACTTCATACCCAACGACTTGATCATCTCAAGACAATGGTAGAATACAAATCGTGCCTGACTATACAATTGATTACATTAATACAAACATACATGTATGTTACTAAACTGTATGTTAAAAAAAGCATTGCTCCCCAATGCTTTTCCTTTATCACTGTTTTGTCTGCTTTTATTAGGAAAGCAGCATCGACTATTTCCAAGTACCCACAGAAGATCAAGAGTGGTACAGAAGCAAAGAAACTGGTATGAAGGCTTCCACTGCTGCCAAGCTAATATAGACATTCGTAAACAGTGACGTAGGTGTAGGTATAGGTTTTGAATATAAATCCAACTATCGTCTGACAAATGTACTTATTGTAAGTCGCTTTGGACAAAAGCGACTAAATGTAAATGTAACTATCACCATACTGGCCCAGTATTTGTACACAGGATGACCTTTTACCTTTGGACATTATATACAATGTTTTCCTAATGTATTGTGTGTACTACACATTAGGGAAACATTGTATATAATGGGCTTTTACTTTTATTTTCATACAATAGCTGATTATATTGATAAGGTAACAATTTCCTAAGTAAATACAAAATGTCCACATCATTTTTATATCATGGTTTCAATATACTTGCATTATGTTGCCAATAGTTCACTTGGCAGCTACAATCAAGAATCAGCTTGCTATCTTGCATAAATATTGCACATGTGTAAAAAGTATTCTTTCACAACCTACAGGAAGGTGTGGGAGCCAAAATTGCCGAAAAAATTGACGAGTTTCTGCAAACAGGCACATTAAAGAAATTGGACAAGGTTCATTGAAATAGTTATATATATTTATATTGTATACTGTATATATAGTCATAGATATTAATGAATAAGTCATATATACACTTGCATTCAAACATACCGAAGCCTTAACCAAAGTGTTTACCTTTTTAGATACGGAATGATGACACAAGCTCATCCATCAACTTCCTCACCAGAGTTACTGGAATTGGGTACGTCCAAGTTTTGTTTTTTTTAACGTCCAAGTCCGTGTGATCACTGACACAAGACGACTCGGTGCAACGCACTCGCAGAACTATAAGGTTGTTATGTGTACTGCTGAATGTTCCAAGTGTTTTCTCCCCCAAGGCCTGCTGCTGCCAGGAAGTTCTTTGAGGAAGGAGTGAAGACACTTGAAGGTTAGTTTTCCATGCCTCTTCAGGAACAGCCCCTCGGAACACGTTGAATTTGTAGCATTTTACTCTGGATCACTGCGGTCTCCCCAGCGTGTTGTTGATGAAAAAGGTTGGTCAAATGTAAATGTAAATATTCACCTTTGTCTTTTTTAGATTTGAAAAATATTGAACACAAGTTGAACCATCACCAGCAAATTGGTCTCAAGTAAGTGCATATGAATCCTATTTTCAATATTTGAATCTTGATGAATGAATTGAGATTGTATAGATATCTTTGTAGAGCACAGTACAAATATTTTCTATATTTCATAGTTTTTGCTATGAATGACTAAATTAATGTTTTTGTTTTAATTCTCAACAACGCACATGCACCGTACTCCTTACTCCTTAATTTTAAATTAATTTAATTTAATTTAGTTTAATTTAATTTTTATTTTATGTACCTGTTCTATGCTCCTTCTACATGTGTGATATGTGTGCGTGTGTGTGTGTAAATGCTACTGGATGCCAAAAATGTCCCTATGGGGATTAATAAAGTATCTCTATCTATAATATAGTGTATGCTGATGTGTTTAGCATATACAGTACTGTCCTGTGATTTCTCTCAGGTACTTTGAGGAGTTTGAAAAGAGGATTCCACGGGATGAGATGGAAAAAATGGAAGTGAGTATACAGTATAACTGAATGTAAAAGTACCCCCCGTTTATGAAAGATTTTTTTTATTCATGTTTGCCTGTGCTTTGTTCAGACTTTGATTCTAGCAGAGTTGACGACTGTAGGCACAGAATATATTGGAACCATCTGTGGAAGCTACAGAAGAGGTAACATATTTGAAAGAATTTCCTGTCATATGTTTCTGTTCCAATGCAAAGTAAATAAAATGCATCCCTATTAAGATATTAATATTTGTCTTTGTGGCAATATGTTGGCATTATCAGGTGCAGCCTCAAGTGGTGATATTGACATCTTGCTGACCCATCCAAACTACACCTCTGAGTCTGACAAGCAGGCGAGTCGATGTAAATCCATAAGTCTGCCCTGGATGGAGATGCATCATATTCATATTTTAATCTCGCAGCACATTTGTCTTCCCCAACAGCCAAAGCTGCTGCATGCAGTTGTGGACCATCTGGAGTCCATTGGGTTCATAACGGACACGCTTTCCAAAGGAGACACCAAATACATGGTGCTGTGATACTGTACCGGACAACATACAGTCCTGTGAGGCACAATAAGCTGGTATCATCTTTAAAGTCTATGCTTGTGTTTTTTTCCCAGGGCGTCTGCCAGCTGCAGAAGGCTGAGGACGGCGAGGAAGAGGAAGAGGAAGAGTTCCTCCATAGAAGAATTGACATTAGGTGCGCACATGTCCATTTACCAAATATGTATTATATGAATTGGAAAAGCTGCATAATTGTACTCTGTATCTTTTCTCAGGTTAATACCTAAGGATCAGTACTATTGCGGTGTTCTGTATTTCACCGGGAGCGACATTTTCAACAAGAACATGAGAACTCATGCTTTGGAGAAGGGCTTCACTCTCAACGAGTACACTATAAGACCACTGGGTGTCACTGGTGAGTTGCAAAGGATCACCGTTTGAGTTGAACGTTTGTTATCGGGAATAGAAAGTCAATGACTGAATGAATTTTCTCTTTCTAGGAATGGCGGGCGAGCCTCTGATGGTGGACAGTGAGAGGGACATTTTTGAGTACATCCAGTACAAATACAGAGAGCCAAAGGAGCGCAGCGAGTGAGGAGACCGCAGCGTCATGCAGGTGTCATGCAGGTGTCATGCATGTGTCATGCATGTGTCCATTTGTCACACGCAACCATTTATCTGCAAGAAAGGTGCTAAGCAAGTTAGAGTTTTTGATGTTGTTTTTACGTGTTTGTAGGCCTGTGTACTAGTGAAACTACTTAAGTCAGGAAACTATGAAATTGTGTAGAATTCTGTTATGTAGGCTCACTATCATGGATGAAATCTCTTCCTTAGTATTTATTAAAGAAATCTAAGAGGATCAACAAAATCCTAATGATAATTTTGCAAACGTATTTTTGTGTGTAACTACATGTTATATAGACGAGACAGACAGGCAGACAGAAATACTTTTAATACTTTCAGAATACCCTGAATATGTATAAGGTTAAGATATAATCATTTCTACTTTTGTTCCTATGCCCCAAGTACATTATGGATTCACCAAACTCTGCTCAAATTGCTTTGTGTTGAATTCCCTTTAACCTGGTACACTGGCCAATTTGATTCACCTAGTTTTATGAACAGGTTAAGAAGTTGATACCACAGTAATACCATTGTATTAAATCCATGCTTGTTTTATTTCAATGGATATGCTCAACTATTTTGGAGGGATTTTCTGAGATTTATAGAAGAACATACACCATTTGACAGATACAGCTCTATTATTGTGTTATGGAAATATTTTTTTGTGTGAGATTAAACCGGTCAAGTTTAATTTTAATTGGTTTGCTATCATCTATTAAACTGCTGTATACAATGTGTATGTTAAGTTTCTTCTGGTAACATTGATTAGAATTACCAAACTGGTTTATGATTCAAATTCAAACCGAACGATGATCAACACTTATCATTTCCCATAAAGTCTAAAGCAACATGGCCTGTATATGAATTATGAGTAGCTGGACAGATTAAATGCCATCCGTTTAAAGTTAATTAACATCGTACATCAGGTGAGGTGAAATGATCAGTAATAGTATACACAATAACATTATTATATATATATTATATATATATATTATATTATTACTATATATATATATATTATGGATCGGGCAGCTAGCTAAACGGATAAACCGGGGTTATTTACAACGGTTCCCACGGCAACGTGACTGTAACCGCTGAGCATTGTGGGTTGATATAGAATGCAGACACAAACACCACAGAGCACACGAGAATCAGCCAATAGAATATTCTCATAGCTTACTCGCAACCAATCGGACGAGGTCGAGAAATTAATCTGTGGCAGTTACACACCCACGTTAATTTCGTGTCAAGCACTTCGCGGGAGTTGATGCTGTAAGAGAAATCGTTTCTTCAAAGTAGAAAAACATCTACGTAAGAATAGTAGGTAAATAAATGATTTGGCGTGAAAGTGATAGTTGTTGTATCATTAACACGCATCCATGTTATCGCGGATTTGTATGCTTTGTGCAAATTATTTCTAATTATTCCGAATGATCGGTAAACTAACGTCTGTCGAATTTCGTGCTCATTCATCGGTTTGCTCTGCATGGTGGCCGTCTGCATCAGTGGTGACATGATCTACATCAGTCCGCTCCGACCGTGATCTACATCAGTCCTAGTCTGCACCGACCATGATCTACCTCCGTCCTAAACCACAGAACGGTGTTCACACACCGACCACGGCGTCTGGATTTACCAGATGATACTGCCTGTGTGCGGAATTACTCGCAAACGCAATCTTCCGCGGTTTTAAAACAAACATAGCTCGCCGTGATCGCAATCCACGGCATGTTTTACAATCGTCGGGAAAACGTCGATACGATACGTCGAGAGTGGAGTGTTCGATAGGTGGCGTTTCCATAGAAACGGACGTCGAGCGCACCTTCCGCGGTGCTGATGGAAGTAGTTATGCAACATAAGTGGACGTGGTCGGTTCTAGTGGATGTCATGCGTGTTGTTATGTAATGCTAGTGCTGGCCTTTGGTTAAAGCGCCCTGAGATGGG
>OMKQ01054587.1:0-13105 GCA_900302335.1 Phycis phycis
TATAGGATGTATATTTCTCAAAAAAGTACTTCCAATCCAATTGAGTATGTCATATTGTGCTGCATAGTTTGACACTAAATTACTTTTGGTGTTAGTAATAGTTAAGTGGCAAGAGATGAGGTGTCATATCCCCATCTCCCTCTCTCTCTCTCTCTCTCTCTCTCTCTCTCTCTCTCTCTCTCTCTCTCTCTCACACACACACACACCCGCACACACACACACACATTGAGGGGTCTTTTTCAGCGCTATGAAAAAGCACTGTGTTGTGATTGTTAGTTCACACTGAGGATGAACCCTATGTGGTGGACGACATCGCCTACGATAACGAGATGGAGAGGAACGCCGACCCCTGTACCTCCCGTGGCTGCATGTGGGGAAAGTCCAGCGACGGCAAGGTCTACGTGCCCTACACCATCACCAACCAGTTCTGTACGTGTAGCCTGCACCACCCCCTGTCAACACCCACACTAGTCACCATTTCATTCCTCAAACAAAATGGTTTAAACATTTCACCCAGAACTCCTTAGTATTCAAACAATTTAAACAACAAATGTTGAATTATTTAACGAGGATTACTATTTTAATCATTATAAAAACATATTTTCCCTGTTGAGAACAAATAGTTAAAGCACATCTAAACATACATGTAGATTGAGACTCAGAAAAGTTGGGTGTGCCTTACCTTCCACGACATCTGTCCATGACTCCTCCTACATCTCTGCAGCCTCACACGACATCTGTCCATGACTCTTCCTAAATCTCCGCAGCCTCCCACGATATCTGTCCATGACTCCTCCATCTCCACAGCCTCCCACAATATCTGTCCATGACTCCTCCTACATCTCCACAGCCTCCCGCGAGCAGTCCATCATCGACCGCGGCCTGCAGTCCTTCTCTAGCTTCTCTTGCATCCGCTTCGTCAAGCGCAGCAACCAGAGGGATTACCTCAGCATCCAGTCCCTCAACGGGTGAGGAGTGTGTGTGTGTGTGTGTGTGTGTGTGTGTGTGTGTGTGTACATTTAACCCAACCACATACTACACTCATTGGGCCCTTAGTGTCACTTAATTGATAGTTTGTGTTGTTGACTAATTGCTTTGGATCAATATACACAAAGGTATATATACAATATATTCAAAGGTATACAAAGGTACCTGAAAAATAGGGTTCAATATGTGTGATTTGTGTAACACACACCAGTGTCCTATTCCAAGAAACCTGACCCCTCACTCTGACTGTCTCTCCATTGCCTCTCTGACCGTAGGTGCTATTCCTTTGTCGGTCGCCGTGGTAACTCGCAGACTGTGTCCCTGAGTCGCCAGGGTTGCGTCTACCACAACACGGTGCAACACGAGCTGCTCCACGCCCTGGGCTTCAACCACGAACAGACTCGCTCCGACCGTGACAACCACATCAGGGTGATGCTGCAGAACGTGCAGTCTGGTCAGTGACCGACCACACACACACACACACACACACACACACACACACACACACACACTATATACTATAATCCGTCTTGTCTATCCTCCACAGGCATGGAGCACAACTTCAACAAGATCAACACACTGAACCAGGGAACCCCCTATGACTACAACTCTGTCATGCAGTACCACAAGTGAGTCCAATCACATCACTCTAGCCTGATGCCCTGTCAAATAAAAGAAACAAGAAAACCATTCAATTGCGGTTTGAGGTAACATCTACAAAGACTATACAGTGATCACATAGAATAAGTCATCATTGTGTGCAATAAGCCAAAAGGACACGTACAACCACGTACATCTTTAGACCACAGGCCATGCGGAGAATGAAGTGTGTTCTGCATGCTTCCAGATACGCTTTCTCCAAGAACAACCAGCCCACCATGGTGCCCATCCCCAACCAGAACGTGTCCTTCGGCAAGGCCACCCAGATGAGCCAGAACGACATCAACAGGCTCAACAGGCTGTACAAGTGTTAAGACGGTAAGAGTCAATCAACCCTCATTTCTCCTGGCCCTGTTTCAGCAGCACCTACTGTACCACCGCTAATGAAAACCCCAATCAGTGTCAGGAGTACAATCCCCTATGAAGAATAGATGATGAAGCAATGACCCAAGTCCTCCATTCCCGAAGGTTTTCTTTTCATGCAGTCATCGAATGATCACTTCATGATTCTATTTCTCTGCTTTGTCTCTGTAGCAGGTGATCAAGACGCACGGTTGAGTGCGTCCTCCAATCATCCAAAGCATCACAAGGTTTGACCTTGTATTTGGTCTTTTCCCAATAAACCATATCAACATTCACCAAGCCTTTATGTGGTCATTGACCTTTCACTATTCTGAATCAGAAAATGTCTTGACAATTGTAAACCCTGGTCTTGCATAACTGTAGATTTACAGCAAGGTGAAAATGGTTAGTTAGGCAAAAAGGCAAATGTTTGAGTGAAGTGGTGGAGGTCATGAATCAATTTGTCATATATATATGTAATATATGCTTGGCTTATATAATGTACGTAGAAAAAGAGCAAAGCAATGTTAATGTCTGTTGATTCTGTAACGAAGGTGAGATAAGCAACATATTCAAAGACAGACCACTAGGCTCGTGTTGACAACAGTTGAAAGAAGCAGCTAATAGCACCTGGTACTCCCAGGCACTTTCCCATACAAGTACTAACCAGGCCTGACCTCTTCAGATATTCTGCAACAAATAAGCTTCATGAAAAGCTACAATACCTTGTTTTGGATGAGAGGTGAATCCAGGAAGGAGGGCATAATGGGCAGGAAGCAACAAAAGTAAACACAAAACATAAAAAGGAGTACAGGAAGCTGTTGTCAATTAATGAATGTATTTTAATAATCTAGAGTGATTTAGTTTCAATATATTTGTAAAAGCTTATGTAGACAAGTATATTCTTATAATGATAACATACAAAATACAGAAAGGCCACCTTTCACCATGGCAGAATTCGGCTACAATGAATGTGAATGAGCCTGATGTTTTTTTTTTGCATAAATCTGTCAAATAAATAAAAAATATATTTAGTCTTAAAAAGTGCAACTGGGGAGCTTAATATTAATACCTGATATGTTACAATATACCTTGTTACAGTTCTGTACAAAATAGAGGTAACTGCACATGGGCAATATTTCAAGTAAAATCAATATTAATAAAATATAAGATCATATTATTAGTTGAAAATATTTACTCTCATTAATTTTGTTCAAATCTCCTCACGTGGTTAAAACTACAAAATCATCAGCAGCCAGCCGGAGAAGGAGCGAAGAAGTACAGCGCCAGCAGGATAAGGTAGACAACCACCAGAGCCGTTCCTGGTTAAACAAAGCACTAGTTAGTAACTAGTAACTAGTACACAGCTCACACTGAAATATCTACATTGTTAGTTCAGTGTCAATGCAGTCATTCTAATTGCCGTCAATTTAAGTATTTTATTATTTATGATCTTCAAAGCACTATATCTTAAGTTTGAAGCTGCTTTTGCAGCCACTGAAGGCTGCTTCTTTCGCCTACAACCTATTGTTCTAAATACACTACTGGGTCAGTAGTAGTACTAGTCCTTGAGATACAGAGATTTTGGGAGTGAGGTTGAGCTGCTATAGAACAACTATTGGAATGCATCTCTTTTACACCATCCCCCCTGCTGCTTCACTTGCTTGCAATTGTAACCTGCCTGCCTCACTCATGTCCATACGTGCTCTCTGCCACCGTTCAGCAGGCAGCAAGTTATTTGATGACAAACCTGTTTCATACTCAATTGAAACCAAAACTGTAGTTCATTTTAATCTCTGAATGATCCATTAGTGAAGATCTCCATGGTGACCGGAAACTAATTATACCACAGCATTGTTAAATACTTGATCATGTCAATAATGTTCCAAGCAATATATTTCAATAAAGGGACACCTCTGCCTTTCAACAGTTCCCAATTAATGCGCTACAAATCTACATTTCAAAACAGTCAAATACACCTAAACATCAGATGACAACGCAAAAACAATATGCTCAAAGCGCAGCAAAAGACTGTTACATTTCAGCTGATTACGTGGACAGCAGCACCTCCGTCGTGGTTTAGTCCTTAAATCCCTTGAATGTCTGACCCACCATATAAGCTGTTGGTGAGCAACGCTGTTGTTTTCTCCACAGTAACTTTGTTACTGGGACCTCTCCAAACTTCTTATCCGCAAGAAGAATGCTGCCCGCTTTAAGTGTCCTGGTTTTAGTGTGCCATTGCCATTTGTTTGTAAATCAGGAAAATATAAAAAGGCATGGCACCTTCTTATAAAAGTGTTCCTCAACTTACCTTGAAAATAGTCAGACTTTCCATCCATTAATATGTAGTTGACCACAATAACACTGAAGATGCTGGCCCACAGGTGCAAGTCACAGAATATGAGCATAAAGCCCACATCCTAAAAAGATAGAAACAGTGATTGGTGTTCATCTTTGTTTTTCCAGCGAGTAGGTATGTTTACAGATAAATTAATAATGACACATTTGTCTTACACAGATGGCATCGAATAAGACCAGCAGGGGAATCTGTAGCATGCAGACCTGCACAGCGATACAGCTCCCCACCTCTAGGCTGGAACACAATACAATAGGTTTAGTGTCTGTGGCCTTTTTTCTTTTTAGATTAGATTCAACTTTATTGCCATTGTGCAGAGTACAAGTACAGAGACAATGAAATGTAGAATGTACAGCTATGTACAACGTAATGTTGTACTTGGCTTCTAGCTGCTGTTAACCAAGTCTTGTATGAATTGGTGTTTGGTAGTGTGTAGGAATGCTGGTTGCCAAAAGTTACGCAACACAATTTTCAAGGCAGATTTGGGAATGACATTCCAGCCAGGCAGACATGCAGTGAAGTCAGATTATGTGTGTGTCAGTGAAAGATCTATATGGTCCCAGTTGGCAGGGTCCAGATTCAATAAAATATGTTTGATTTTACTGGGGCTAGATAGGATCAGGTGGTATGCATGTGTCAAGGGTCGTGAATCTTCCACCAGCCAATGCAGTGTTTCCTCTCAGATTGTTTTCAGCAGCAGGGATAAAGGTTTTGTTGTAGGCCTACCTAGGTTGTGCATGTGTGTCACTGTGAATTATATTTCAGAACACAAAAATATGAAACTAAATTACACTTGACTGTAAAACAACATAATGCCTCTTTGGCCCACTACTCACCAAGGGCACTGTAGCCTACAGGGCATGTATCAGAATGCATCATGGGATTTTTTTTGTCGGAGATATTCCGCCATTTGATGGGACTTCACACCACTCAAGGTTACCTCAGCCAGTGAGCCTGAACATATTTTCTGGTCCAAATTTGCGAAGAGAGCGGGGGGGGGGGGGCAAAAGGCAAAACCGCTACGCACACAGCATCTGAGCTGAACATCTGAGCTGAACATCTGAGCTGAATATCTGAGGTGAACAGACCACAACTTAAGGTTGCGACCAGAAGTTTGGGACCCGACAGAAGAGCGGTTTCTTTTGCTGACTGAGACAAATTAAAACGTCCTTCACACGAGAAACCTGTCAATCAAATCATATCACAATTAACTACCAAACAATGACCAAACACCATTACCACAAACACAATAGCTGACATTCCAATGCACCTTTGCGTCCAAAATGGAGGCGGTCATTGTGATCTGGTCTTCATTTTTCTTCAAGGCTCTAAGGCTCGCCTGGATCACGTGATCAGGTGACTTCACATGTTTCACTCTGTTTTGATACACAGATCAGTCGGGACCTCTGTTGATGGTACTGCAAGCTCACTGCAATTGACATTGGACTCTGTTACACCCATGAGGAGGAGTGTAATGGGTGGCAGGAGAACCCACGAATTGAAGGAAACATCACAGATATTTGAAAGGAAATGGCGCTCCGCCAAACTGGAAGAAGCTTCTTTAGTCTGGCTAGATAGTCTTAAAAGGAAGGGTAGGAAGGCTATCCGTGATGCCAGAGCAGCCTATTCCTCAACATTAATAGAGGAAAATAAGAACAACCCCAGGTTTCTTTTCAGCACTGTAGCCAGGCTGAGAGTCATAGCTCTATTGAGCCATGTAATCTTATATCCCTCCGTAGTGGCGATTTCCTGAGCTTCTTTAATGATAAAGTACTAATCATTAGAGACAAAATTCATTTTCTTCAATCTCAGGAACTTTAGAAAGAACTGTATCTCCTGACATGTATTTGGTTTGTTTTTCTCCTGTTGACATTCACCTACTAACCTCTATGATTACCTCATCTCTAGCCAGCTAGACTTTACAGCTGATCCAGCTGTAAAGTCAGGTCGTGTTCTGACAAGAACCAGGAAAAGAGATCACATTACTCTCATATTAGCTGCTCTGCACTGGCTCCCTGTAAAATCCAAAATATAATTATAATATAAACCTACAAAGCTCTTAATGGTCAGGCACCATCATATCTTAAAGAGCTCATAGTACAGTACTATCCCACTAGACCACTGCGCTGCTTGAATGAAGGCGGTTCCTAGAATCTCGAAAAGCAAATTGGGAGCCAGAATATTCAGCTATTATGCTCCTCTCCTGTGGAACCAGACTACAGCTTGGGTTCAGGAGGCAGACACCCTGTTTACATAAAAGAGTAAACTTAAAGCCTACCACATCGATAAGGCTTATAATAAAGCTGTTCAGGTTCACACTGAACCACTACCATGTCACTCACACTTTGTCCCCGAAGTCTTGTGCTCTCTCGCCCATGCAGGTGCCTCTGGGACCAGCTGATGCCCACATGTTCCTGCTACAACTGCTATAATCTGTTACTATTAGTCATAATAGCATTATTGCTATTGCTATTATTATCATTAATGTTATTATTGTTGTTATTATTATCATTATTATTGTTGTTGTGCTGCTATTGCTATTGTTGTTATCACTGCCACTGCCGTTGCTGCTCTGCCTCCCTTCGTCGGCCTGCTCTGTCCCCCTTTTCTCTCTCCCTCAACCCACCCTGAGCCTGCTCTGTCCCCCTTCTCTCTCCCTCAACCCACCCTGAGCCTGCTCTGTCCCCCTTCTCTCTCTCCCTCAACCCACCCTGAGCCTGCTCTGTCCCCCTTTTCTCTCTCCCTCAACCCACCCTGAGCCTGCTCTGTCCCACGTTTCTGCCTGGTAAAAGGCAGTTTTTCCTCACCACTGTTGCATAATGAAAAGTGCTTGCTCATGGTAGAATTCTGTTGGGTCTCTGTGAATAATAACATAAAGAGTTTTGGTCTAGACCTGCTCTGTATGTAAAGCGTCTTGAGATAACTTCTGTTGAACTGGAGCTATAAATACAATCTTAATTTAACTGAATAGACACCCACATCGATTTCCAGAAACGTATTGAAGAAGGATAATGAAATAGTCTAAAATAAAGCCTTCGCTGATTCTAAAAAAGGTTTGTTCGCCACATTTAGTTGCTGGCCTGCGTTTTGCTCCCCCATGTAACCGCCAGGAACATCCCAACATCAGAAGTGAAAGTGAAATGTAAAGCAGCCGAGTGCTACTGATCTGGTGGCTAAAATGAATTGCACATCTTGAATAGTGGATGAAAGTCAATTGGTTTTTTGGTATATCTTGAATCCCTACTCGTGCTGTATATTTGGGTGCCATGACTTTGTGAGTGATTATTGTCCTGTCACTGTTTCAGTTGCTCATTTCATTTGATTGGTGCCAAAGTCAAGCACAATAAAGTTTACACCATAACATTCATGTCCGTCTGCATCTTTCTGTGCAAATCGCAGCACAAATAACCTCAGTGGCAGACTGTTTGTTCTGGGGTCAAAGCATTGTGGGGCAATAGACTCACTGTTGCAGGGGTAACACCAAACTGCATCTGCCTGTTCTCCGTCTTTAGATTTGTGTTCCCAAAGACTACAGTTCTACAGACGAGACCTCCATAGAACCTGAACTGAACCCACCTGAGATTGATGTTGTTCTGAAGGGCAAACTGGATCCCATTGACAATCTCTGGGATCTCTGGGACCATAGCGATAACTGTTACGCCTATGAAATACTGATGACAAAAGATGTTAGAATCTAAACCTTTCCCACACACACCTCATACAAACACGTCAGAGTAGAAATGGTGGTGGTGTTCACCTGAGAGATATTTGGCTGGTGCAGGATGGGCTGGATGTGCTGAGTGGCGAGGTCTGCACAGGCAGACATGAGCAGGGTGGCCATGATGAGGATCAGCAGGGACCTCCAGCGGGACCAGTGGACCACCGCCCCACCCGGAGCCTCGGCTGGAGACACAGTTTGTCACACACAATGTCCAGTTTAGTTATTTAGGATATTTCAGGTGCTTTTTGATACACAATCATAGACTTAATATTTAAAGGTACGATATGTAACATTGACACCAAGCATTTAAGAATGGTACTGCAGTCCAAATGTATTATTGGAGAATTGTCTCGAACCCTCCTCCTCCTCCTCCACACACCTCAAAGCTCATGCAGGTTGTCAGGTTGTGGATACTGAACAAACACTGAGGGCAACATGATGCTTTGAGAGGGGCAGGGTTCTATTCTGTTTTGACAATGAGAAGTGACAATGAGTCCTTCACAATAAGTTGATCAGCTAATGTAAACGTTTGCAATGTATTTATTGTTTCCAAACTACAAACTCAACTCATCTGTCTTGAAATCCTTCTGGGCTCCAAGCTGTCTCCATCTTTCAAATGCAATCACAACATTTACCCGTGTTTCAGCACGGCTCTGGTCATGGGGCTTTTCAGAAAGAGGATGAGGCTTTTCAGGTCTGGTAGAATCTAGTACAAGCTTAATTGATCCAATTCAGATGCTTGTTTTGAAGCAAACGCTATGCTTGTGTGCCAATTTGTTTTATATGTGGCAATTCGGGGTACTCTGAGAATAATAAATCATAATGCACCGGCCAAAACGAAAACAGATTTCCCTTCATCTCTGATGACACAACATGGTCATGTTATGATTTAGTGCAGCAAGTTACATTGTACCTTTAAGGGCATTTTTTCTTCTTCATAAAAAACGGTAATGTCTTGATTGTCCACATTGTTATCAATGCAATTTTGCCATGGTTACTAAAATAAGACCGTCATTTAGAAAAAACAGGATTAAAATTCCATGTTTTTGCCAGTCTCTGCCAACCAGTTTGTGAAGGTTGCACTCAGCTCCAACATCTTGACCTCTTCTGCTCTCTCTATTCTAATGTACAGCCGCTTCAACGAGGATTATAGATGCTACTGAATTTAAACACTAGGGAGAGAATGATTTCTTACCTTGCCCCTCTCCAACATGAATGTCATAAATATGGGAGTGTGTCTTCAAAGTAAAGAAAAGGCCAATGATGTAGGCAGCAGGCAGAAGCACAGACACCGAGTACACCAGAGGTCTGAGTGGTCAGGAACACACATTGGTTAGCAAAGCTGCCATTTTAGTGAATACACATATTATATACATTTCATATATATATATAGATATATTTCAATAACGTGTATTCAAACAAAACAAAATAATAACTTACTCAATGTGGTTGTGGAACAGTGTATTGTTGTTCTGTTGGGAATTCAAATGAGTAAACACATTCTTTTTGTGTACAGCATGTATGTAAAGTTGGAAAGTGCAAATACTTAAGTTGGGTGGTGACTCATACCAAATCATAGTGGCAGTTATGGCAGACGAAGGTTGCATTGCTTCCATCAGAGTTGGTGCAGGCATCACAGACCAGGTTCCCGTAGGCCTTGGAAAACAGAGTGGGCGCAAACACACCTGCCAGCCACAGCAAAGTCATTCTTCAGAAAAAACAATAACGCTAAGAATGTGGTAGGGAGTGGAATGTGTTGTGTGCGTGAGTGCAATTATGAGGGGGTTTCCTCAAAAGACATGTCATTGGTAATTGAGCCAGACTACCTGGGCTGCTGGTCCTTACCTCCTACAGAGATGAACAGCAGAGCAGAGCCCACTCCTGTGGACCGGCTGTTGAAGCGCTGCTCGCTGTGCTTCAGGCCCCCCACCACCATGCTGATTCCCTGACACACACACACTTTATTTCAGTTCATACAAAATGAAAACCTTTCAAACGTTTCAATAGAACAAATTTGATTTTTTACACTTTGTTTATGCATATGCATATTTGCAAACAACAGGTAGAAGGTTAGGTTACATTTCTTCTGAGTACCCCAGTGATATCCCGGGGATAAAATACGAAAATATATGTAAGGGTGCGGGGCATCCCAGTCCGAGATCACTTCACGTAAACGCTTCAGCGGAGGTGCTGGGCGCCATCATGGGCACGGGCCAACACGGACATGTCCTTCTTTCATTTTGTATTCGGATTTCGGAACATTCTTTAAATACTTTGGAAACACTTGCCGTCCAGTGTGAGAATCTGCTAGACAGATTTGAAACGTACAGGTTCTACTAACATGTATTCACTGTTCTTGGGTTCCTCCCCAAGGTGCATCCCCACTACTCCCACTACCCATAGAAATAAGAGGTGGTTGCAGGTGGGGGTGTACTGGTTTGAGAAGGATTATAATAATGAATTTCA
The DNA here is from genome assembly GCA_900302335.1 of Phycis phycis. Classification (NCBI taxonomy): domain Eukaryota; kingdom Metazoa; phylum Chordata; class Actinopteri; order Gadiformes; family Phycidae; genus Phycis; species Phycis phycis. The sequence continues at coordinate 10,533 of OMKQ01054587.1, forward strand.
ATGTTAAAACGAGGCCAAAATATACAAAAGTAATGTCATCGTGGAGTGTGTGGATGATGGCTGGTTTAAGTGGCCTCACTTGGCCTGAGTAAGATTGGTTGGACTCTGGGGCTGGGTGAGGGTGCACACCTGTCTGGACTGAGCCCAGGTTAAACCAGTCATGTGCACACACACATACCACCAATTTGCTTTGTGGTTAAGTAGGCCTGTGAGAAGTACTCCTGCAAGAAGTAAGCCAACTCTCTTATTATAAAAGCTGTGAGTCCTTGAAAACGTTTAGGCTCCATTGAAGCTCTGCACATTTGCAAAGTTTAAGTTTTATTGAACAGCCCTCATTGAGTGAGTCATGTTTCAATAATTGTGATTTAACAAAAGATAGATATTGGAGAGAGAAAAGGACAATACTGATGACCCTCCCTTATTTCTAGTAATGGGTGATGTCCATAGCAAAGTACATTAGTAGCATTAGTAGCATTAGTAAAAGTGTCCAGGTTCCTCAGTACATGTTGACCTACGGGAATGAAGAGTATGCATCCAAAGAGGGTGCCGGTCAAAGCAGCCTTGACAATTTCCTGCAGGCAGGTGTTACCAGCCTGGTGACCTCTGATCAGGGCTGTGATGTAGAAGGTCATCTCAGTAATGGAGCCAAATGTGGCGTTCACCAATGCACCCACCGCAAAGTTACTCTGGGCTGAGATACTGCAGAGACAACACAGACATGGATGCCAACATTGTATAGAAATTTGACATCAAGAGTTGGATGGCTGGACAGCATTCGTAGAACAGACACACTCTTTTCTCTTCTGGAGGCTGGCGGTTTTCCACACCAATCCAATGCCTGCCATAGGATAATCTCATCATCTAAAGTTTCACCAAATCCCACATGTTTAAGAGATGAAGCTATAGGCAGAATTTGAAGAAAATACAACATTTCAAAAACTTTGTTAGGTCTTCTACTATTGACCATTTCAATAGTACCCTTTAAAAACAAGCCAAGCAGTGATTGTTCGATTAGCTTAAAGCTTACCTGGCAATGCCCATCCCAATGTAGTACGACAAAGGTATAATTGAACTGACTGCTATGCCGAACTTCACGTTGGAGCTGGCATACTGGTTTCCTGTGTCAATGTACCCAATAACAATGGCAACAATGACAAGAGGAAGCAGATCTGAGACGGGGTCAAAGAAGTCAACAGGTCATTTTTTTGCTGCACACGTGCGCACACATTCATGCACGCGAGCACAGCCACACGTGAAGGATACTGACAGCAAACACATTGATTCCATCCACCGTATACTTGTAGTAGTACCAGTTGGTTGCATTATAACAACAAAGGAGTGCTTTAGTCTCAGATCCCTGCTGCTGAAAGAGATATAGTGAGTCAGCATCCGGTAACCAAGCATCACAACGTCATGACAGCAAAACCCAAATAACACATATAGTACGTAACTTATTTCATGTTTTGCTGCACCAATCCTCAACACTAAATACTCAACTTATTTCCTTACGTTCCTTTGTGAGCAGGTGGTGAAGGACACATCTTCGGGGGTCATCAGGAGAATTTTGCCCAGCATGCGGGCATTCATCTTGGCCACGGGGATGGTGAAGACCAGTGTCCAGGAGAGGACACAGGCCAGGGAGTGGACCACGGCCAACACTGGGAATCCCAGCAGCAGCCAGATGTACGTCGTGAAGCGCCGCTAAAAACGCCACAGTTTTAGGGGCTGTAGATTTTTTTGCTGCCTTACTGTTTGAATACAGGTGGAACTGTTTTGATGCAATATAATATTTATTGGGATATTTCTCTTTCTATTTCTCTTTCTCTCTTTCTGGTTTTTAATTGAGGCATTGTTCTCATGTTTAAAGTTTTTTGTCTTAGTTCTGCAATTAAAGCTGAGCTTTTAAAAAAATTTACAAAGAAATGAGAATGTACACTGTATATGTACTTCGGCAGTTCAGACGGGTACAAAGTTTTACGCATTTATTAAAACATTTTACGACACAAAATGAATCAAACAAACATAGAAGTTAAAATGATCCAGTGCAGATGGAGGCACTCACCCAGTAGGGTGCGTGTGAAGGGATGGGCGCCCCAGAGTCTAGAGCCTCAGTGGGAGAGGGCAGCAGTATAGGAACTACATCCTCTGGGCCAGTGTTAGAACCACAGTAGGGAGACCTCGTAGAGCACCCCATTCCCCCGTTCCCTCCCTGGGGAAACAAGGCATCTTATTGGTTCATACAAACACATACAAGACATGAATAAGCGAGCCATTTTAAGTTAAATAACCGGAAAGGAAATTCAAAAATTCAAATACTACTACTACTACTACTACTACCACTACCACTACCACTACTACCACTACTACTACTACTACTACTACTACCACTACCACTACTACCACTACTACTACTACTACTACTACCACTACCACTACCACTACCACTACTACCACTACTACTACCACTGCTACTACTACTACTACTACTACTACCACCACTACTACTACTACTACTACTACTACTACTACTACCACTACTACCACTACTACTACTACTACTACCACTACTATTG
>OMKQ01054594.1:0-12565 GCA_900302335.1 Phycis phycis
CACACACTATTAGTTGCTTCCATCATACCAGGAAGTGTCTCTAGGTGATCTTCAGGTATCTCCAGACACACTATGTAGGTTAGAGGAATGCATTCCTCGCACCTGACATTTGAGAGTAATAAGTTGGAGGAGTCGCCCACGGCCTGCAGCTGTACACTCTGCTCACAGCGGTGTACGCAGTAGGGCCTCAAGGGCCGAAGGCGTCACAGAAACAGCTTAATGATCGTCATCACGTGAATCGTTTCAATTAAAGAGCGCACACACAACACCAGTAGGACCCATGAGACCACTATACGTAACACACCACACACAACACTGCTCCAAACGTTACGATACATTTTGGTGCCCCCATCCCTGATCTCCCTGTGGGTCTCCCCTGCTCTGAAGCCAAGACGTGCGCACACTTGGCCACCGAGGGCGGTGCGATGCAACGTGTGTCCAACGGTAGAAGGTGCTGAAAAGGCGAAGCGCGGCGGGCCGGAGGCCGCGGGGGAAGCGACCAGGGGATGTGGAAAAGGTATTCGAGAGGCGGCAGCCGACGACGACGGCATTCTTCAGTCGGTAACTCAGTTTAAAAGAAACATGGAAATGCAGCTGAGACGGGTGGGTGGCTCAGCTGTCCCCATTTGTTAGCTTCACCACACAACCTTAAACTCTGGACGTGATCAAACCAACACAAAATGACTACAGAAACATAATCAAGATAAATCATTCTGCTACACGGTTGCTGAAAATGTTGCCGTAATTAGTAAATGACTTGCGGTCTGATTAATTGCGTTTGTATAATACGGGGACTGTAGGCACAGAATTGTGTGCGTGTGGAGGTAGAATTGAGTAATTGGAATGAACTGTTGTCATTTGTTATATCAAGTCAATGCTGGTCCCATAGAGGAACAGCCCAAAGTTGCCTGGAATTCCTATTATCGGTTGTAATCGCTCGCCTTGACATGAGATGTATTCATTACAAACATGTGGACCACAAGGTCCCCAGGAGCCTCCCTCTGTGTCTGTGTTCTTACTCTGCCTTCACTTGCACGCTTCCTTTTCTGTCGTGTTCTGATGTAACACCTGAATTCCCATCCCAGGATTAATAGTCTTATCTTCATAATAACTCTTTTAGGAAAAGAAGGTGCAGAGAGGTCCCATTATCTAACCACCAGACATTCTGCCAATTTCCCAACAGACCCGATGGCTGGAAAAAATCTCCCCAGAACAATAAACGGTTCAATAATCATGAGGACAGTGTATTATCCACTGATTGAAACTGCGAGCCATTACCCTTCCAGGTCTCCATTGAGCTGGTCGCAGAAGGCATGGATGCTTCCCCAGTCGGTGTCCTTGTTCAGGGGGTTGGTGGCTTTGTCTGTCATGGGAGGGAAATATGATACGGCAGGGCAGACAATGGAACTACTGTACATGGACATTCTTCAGAGACATTTTCTTTGCATTTACTAGTTATCTCTAAACTGGAACACATGCAGGCTGGATTTCAGATGGCGCAATTAAAAAAGGAACCCGACTTCCTGAATGTCACGTTGCATGCTTCATAGAATCCGATACCAATGTGCCATGTACATCCCCAGCACTCATTCAACCAAAACATAGAAGCAAGCATTGCATCCCCGTGTAGTACACTAGAACTAGGTCGCCTATTAGTGTCTGTTTATGAAAGACCCAGTTCAGGTCCCACGTCTTTAATGCTATGTCCTACTACCCTGCTAATGCCTGCTCTAGGCTATGTTGACAGCTGGTTAGCACAACAGCTAGGGGACAAGCTAGCGCTTGAGCAGCCTGGCGCTGCTGATAGTATGTAGCCTGAGCGCCTTCGTGGGCTTGTCACCTCGTTTATGGATAGCCGTTCAAGGCAAACAGTTTTGACACTTTGGTGTCTTAAGGGAAGGCTTACTGGAGTTGTTTACTTTAAATACTCACTAATGCGAGACTCCAAACTCTCTGCGTCCGGCGGCGCAGCCATCATTGACGGGATTTATGTTAAAACGTGGATATTCTCGCGAGATCTGGCCGTCACCTGAACGTGCAGAGCGCAAACGAAGAGCGTGTCCTGGACGGACAGGATCTTAAACTTGGTTTGATTTGGTGTATGAGTGCTCGAGCACAGCAGATGAACCGATTCTCTTACTTACATTTTCTAAATTACCTTATATTTAATCTATACAACACAACTCCCCAACTTACATTACACTGAGCATAAAAAATGTTTTTACTTATGAAAATCATTTGGACAACATGGCAAGTTACAAGATCTGGAATAATGAGCCACACCATCCTTTAAAATAAACTTGACGAAGGAAACAGGAGGACTGATCTAATTATAGATACCATGAGTTGTGTCTCCCTCTACTGGTAGAAACGGGTAACCACAGTCGTGCACGTGCAAAGGAAGTTGTGTGTAGCCGACGCAAAGTAACGGACCTGTTTGTACTCCAGGCTGGACGACGTTATGGATGAAGACAATGCTTTTCAATGCATTTTCTTGGATTCTCAACTGTTAAAGGATTTGAGAAAGATGTACTCACTACGGTGTCAGTTGTGTTGTTGACAAACAATTGTGCAACGTGGACTCTGCATGGACAACGAGGACTTTGCATGACCGATCGCTGTGGCGTACTTTCATGTATCTTGTAAGTTCAAATCGTAGTCAAATTGTATCAAGGCGAGCAAGTCGGCCACCAGTGTACCGTTTGTGGGGACATTCGAAGACTATTTTTCGTCAGGCGATCAAGGCTGCGGTGTTATTTAAAAAAATACCGCGAACCATTCGCGCGTCTCTCACGTAATCTACCTCAGGAGATGCCACCACGACTTGGCAACAAAGCACAGATTTAAGGTAAGTACACAACCGGATTTCCGCAGTCTTTGGCGGTTGCTTGTTTGCATGTGCAGTGCATAAAGGCATTAACAACGTTGTCGTTCATGTTACGAGTGCAACATTCAGCTATGCTTTGTTGAATGTGAAGGACTGAGGCTCAAACGTGACCAGGAGGTGATCCCGGTGATCCCATTTAATCTCATTTGAACAGTCACAGGTTGTGTTTGATCTAATCAGCAGGGCCGTGCACAGACATTGTGAAGGGCTGTGGCTCAAGCAGTATTGATATTTACATAAACAACATATGCAGCAGTAAAACAATGAATATATTATTTTGATTATTGATTATTGTTTCTTTTTTCCATTTTGCCAATGAGGGCAAATTTGCATCGGCCTGGGCCACTTTAACCACCGGGGGTGTGAACGTGCGGGTCAACCACAGCAGTTGAACAGCAGTTGAAGATGTGTGTTTATTTGTTTGCCGGATTGCTGGCTGTGCTCCGCTTGTAGAATCACTTTTAAAGCTGTGGCAGCTATGTGAATCAGATCAGGTCTGGGAAAAACAGGACAAATCCAACTTTGGTCCTGCCCCACCCGAAGGTGTGAAGGTTTTGATTGGATGATGGTGAGAGTGAAATAGTTACAACCAGAGGTAGTGATGTTGTGTGACAAGTCTCTGCACATCAATTACCCAATTTACCTTAGGGGATTAATAAAGCTTTATCCCATCATATCCTATGCTATCAAAAACCCCTCATTCCTACTATTACATAATCTATTCTTGCAGTGGGTGGCAATCACATGTTGAAACAACATCCAATTTTCTGTGTCACTATTCGAAGACAAGGGTGAAGGTGTTGGCCCGCACACGGAAGTCGCAGTTTGTAAGTATGTCAAACAAATAGACGCGACTCTGCAGCCGGTCAAGCCAGTCTGCAGGCGCCCTCGTGCGACCTCGCCCACCTCCAGAGGAAGGCGGCTTCCGCTGCTCCTGAACCCCCTCCGGCGGTGGAGCTCCTGGGTGAGCGCTTCCACTTCCAGTGTCAACAAAGCACTCTGTTTGCCCTCTCCACGGCCAGTTTCTCTTCCACCGCCTCCGATCACCGAACCTGCCGGATCGCTTCCTCCCGTAGAGACGACCAGCGCTCCGCAGTGTGTTCCTCGCCACCGCTGTCACTGCCGCTGTTACTATCAGCAGGACTCGGCCACCCGGTCCAGAGAGTTTTCGGATCGGCATCCCTTCAGGTTAAACACAGGAAGAGATCGGAAGATAACCAAACGGGACTTTTACTTTGAAGCATAACGTTTCCTTTGGTTGGGTTGTTTTTAACTCAAAACTCGAAGTCGTGGATTCCACCAGAGCTGACATCACAAGGGGAAGGTGGCGAGGTCAGGTCCCGTTATTGCCCGGAACCCACTGTGATGGGCCATCGTCGTACGTGAAGCATGTCGAACCCGCCAGCACCTCCCGTTTGTGCGCCCAGAACCAAAAGACCCCCAGCAGTGAGCTCGTCCCCTTCAGGTGAGTGTTCTACCTGTGCTGCTGGACTGTGGGGAGCCAGTGTGCATTTAATGTTGATGCAAATACATTTTTGCTTTTCTATCTTTCCTTCTGTACAGATCATTTGTCCAACCAAAGTCAAGCTACAACCAGTCATCACTCTAAGTATGTATTTAGACAAAATACAAAATACATATCAATGAAATCAAGATGATTTCATTGAATTGGAAACATTGAGTGAACATAGAAGAGAGAAGGTTATAAAAGTGTATACGACCAACTCAGTGTTTACCCGAAGTTCAATCATCTTTATTCGTGAAAGTAAAAGTAAATAAAGTGAGAATAATTATTCATCAGCTGTTCAGAATACTGTCATTCTGTCTCTGTTATGCACCCTGATCAGCTCGAGTCCAGCCAGTTCCAGCTGCACCAGCCGGAAAGTTAGAAGCACACACCCATGGATGACCATTCTCCATCCAGGTCCATGGACCATGCTTCCCCCCGCGCCGTCTCCATCAATCCCTCCCGGTTCCAGCTCTCTGCTTGCCAAAAACAAAGGTTGGTTCAAGGCCAGGGTCCCCCCGCCCAACCCCTTTGCAGAAGCCGACAAGGATGCTAACCATACAGCGGGACAAAGGGCTTCTAAACAGTCAGCTACTCAAACCGAGCCGACGAGCCCATCGAGGAACGACTCCAGTCCTCCTGAAGAAAAGTCGGAGGTACAGGACAAGCCGAGCTCAAGAGTCAATCCAAATGCAGCCAGTGTGTCCGGTGCTAACCGCAAAGCCTCGCCCTTTGATGAACCGGCCCCATCAGAGACACCACCTTGCGAAGATCCACCTCCGCCCTCGGCTCAGACAGACGGTGCGGCTGTCAGCTCCTCTCGTCTGAGTGAACGTAACCAGGACATGGCACCTACCTCAAAGGATTCGTCAAGCGCTCCTGGTTCAGGTAGCTTGACCAAGGAGGGCTCTCCGAGTGGGCCAGTAGAAGGAGCTCCTGACACTGCAGGGCAAGCCACCTCGATGGAACTATCACATATTTCTGGGTTGGGTAGTTTGTCTGGGGGTGACCATTTGATTGGACGAGCAGAAGGAGGTAATCCACCTGGTTCATTGGAGGTCATCGGGGTACCAGACCTGGCGGAGTCGGGCAGTCTAGTTACCACAGCTGCCAGCGTTGTGCCACCAGATTCGGCTAGCTCTGTCGGACCGGGCCGTTCAGCGGACGTCGGACGCAGGCCCGGGGGCCCTGGGGTGCCGGGCGTGGGTGAGAGCCCCGCTGTGTGCGGCTCGGTGGAGTCAGGTGCAGCCCCCGGTCTCTCCCCCATCCCCAAGAGCTTCTCCGTGCCGGCCATCTTCCATGCCCTAAAGAAGGGCATGACGAATCTATCCCAGAGCGAGGTGAGAGATGATGAGAGATTTCTTAGGGCAGGAGAGCGCGTTGCTCTACTAGTTGATTGTACAAATGTGATCGTAGAGTCCTGTGACTCTATGAACACGTGTGTGTGTGTGTGTGGTTATAAATATATATATTTAATTATGAATATTGAATTGCAAATGATTGGTCATGTTTTTGTCATATTTAATGTTATTATGTTGATTGTGTTGTTATTGCAAATGTACAGTAACAATATCTGAGCAACTTCCTTTACAACCTACTGCACAGATAACAGGGTGATGGTTTTGCCATGTATTATTCTTGTTTCAACTTGTTATTTCCTAACCCTCCCGGCAGACCAGCGGAGGGGACCAGGAGCCCGTCCTGAAAGCCACTGTTCCCAAATCCCACTCGATGCGTCCACTCTGCAGGCGGCCGGCGGCTCCAGGCTACGGCTTTCCACTAATCAAGAGGACGGTGCGCAGCCTGCATTCATCACATTTACATAAATGTATTGCCCACGGGCCCCGACTTGTGTTTCAGGTTTTTAATGTGGATTGACCCACTTTTAAAGACACTCAAAGTCTCACTTTGAAAGCCTGACAAACTGAAGGAATGATCCAGAAAGATGAGAGAGTTTAGAGGAAGGTGAACAGAAGATGATCAAGATGGCTCAATAATGTGTAACAGGTTCAACTCTGATCTTAAATCTTACAGCACGTTTTCATTTAGAAAAAGCAAGATTTAAGAAGACGAAGTTTAGATTTTTTGATTTTTGATTTTCTTGTTAGTAACTTTAGTAACTTTAGTTTTTAACTTGTCTGTGGGTGTGTGTCCGAGTTGTACAAAGTAATAACTAAAAAGAACGCTTCCAGGTACGAACTGACGCGTGCGTTCCCGCTGACGACCTGAAGGGGGAGCTGGCAGAGGTCAACAAGCGACTGGAGGAACTGGAGCTGTGCAGCGTGCAGCTGGAGAGCAACCTGAGAGACTGCAAAAACAGTGTGTTACTTAGTCCGCATTCAAACCCGTGGCTTTTTAACGGGACGTCCCTACATCTGTGGTACTTTAGTGTGTACCGCTGGTTAGAAAGAACCAGTCAAAGGGTGCAAGTCGCTTTGGATAAAAGCATCTGCTAAATGCCCTAAATACAAATGTAAATATTGTAAGTATTGTCAGCTGTGCAGTATAAGACATAATCATTCTGATCAGTGAAATGGCCAGGAAACAAGTGAAACAAGTCAGGGGTCAACTATACAAAGTCAAATTATGTGTCTTTTTTATGTTGACGTATATATTTTTATAGTTACTTTAAATATATAGATTTTTTTTAATGGAATTTCAGTGTTTAGTTTGTGTTCTAGTCCTATACATTGACGCCGTATCTCAAAGTGATGAAGAACGGGCAGGAAGTATCGATGAACGACACAACGCCTTATTCCGATCCATATTTTTCAATACGGAATATAAAGAGAAGGAAGAGGAGGCCATGATGGTGGACTGGATGGCTCTGATTCAGGAGAAACAAACGCTGTTGCGTCAAGAGGCGGAGATCACTCACCTGTAAGTGCACTGCTGAACGTAGCTCATCAAACTACCAGCTGTTGTGTGTGTGTGGCAGCCAAAGGGTCACGTGTGTCTTCGTGGGGTTGTGTTCCCAGGGCGAAGCAGAAGACGCTGGAGGAGAGGCAGGCTGACTTGGAGTACAAGCTTCGATGTCTGCTCATCAAGCCAGGTGAGAAGCCCCGCCCCCGACTCCACCCGACAACCTCGTCTGACTGTCCGGCTTTTTGTCTGCGTGACTGTTCTTTGCAGCTTTATCATAGTAGACGGTACAACCATTAAATGCTGTACGACACTATACTGCACTGTGTTATACTGTAGTCACTGTATTATATATAATAAACTATATTAGGGGTAGCACAGTGGGGTCTTCTCCTGATATGTTCCTTTAGAAAGGGCCACCATTTTCACTGTGTGTGTGTGTGTTGGACAGAGAGTGAGTGGAGTGCCGAGGATGAAGCTCAGGAGCAGAAGATGCTGGAGGATCTGGTGGCCGTCATTGAACAGAGGAACCAGATCATCAGCAGCTTGGATGAAGAACGACAAAGGTGTTTGTACTCACACACTAACGCGTTTAACCGACGCGGTGAAAGTTACTTCACGTTTAATTGATGAAGTGAAAGTGACGATGAGATCTGGATCAGAAACCAGGACCAGAAACCTGGATCAGAAACCTGGTTTCTGATCTGAAACCAGTACTTCCCGGGAAATGTGCACAGCAAAGAAGAACTGTGAACGAATATATTAAATAAAGGCACAGAGAATAAAAGATGTACAACATAAAGACCGTATGTATATTATGTGCGTATGGACAAAGTATTGTGACAGTCTGTGTTGTTTTTCTTTCCAGGGAAAAAGAAGAGGATGCCGTGTTGAAAGCCATGCAGGATAAAGGTGGGCTGTTGAGTTATATTTATATATATATTTATATTTATAAGGGTTGTACTTCATGGAGCCAACAGGGTATCTAAGTCGGGGCTTGCATTCATGGGTCTGAGTCACATTATGAGCAGTATGAGTCTGCCCAAAGGAACGCGAAGTGAGGATGACGTGTGGTACAAATGGGACACCTCTTGATGTCACACGTAACACACACACACAAATGATTATTATGTTATATAACATTATATAACAGTGGTCTCTGCTGTGTGTTTTCAGAATTCCAGAAAAAGGGACTAAAGGAGCTGAAGAAATCGAAAGGAAAGTTCCAGTCTATGAAAGTGTTTCGGATGTTAAGCGCCAATGCAGCGCAAGAATCCACACGAGAATCCAAGGACAAGACGAATTGAACTGCGATCTACCCAGAACGGCAGAATTGTGTTCTGCTGTTCTACAGGATCATTCATCTATGATCTATTGATAATTTCAATAATCAGGGGATTTTATTTATGTGTAAATACAACGCAGCATTTTTGACCAGTGCACATGCTCAATATTAAGTAAACATAAAATAATAATAAGAATGACTCCACTGTATAGAAAATGCTGCTTTACATTGCATTGATTCATTGGAAATGTGCCTACCGTTTCAATAGCTTTCTGCACTATTTATTCAATAAATATTTTCTGAAACGAAAACTCATGAATGTTTGTAGAATTTGTTTACGAACTGCAAACAAAGCGGAACTATAAAGAGCTGGTCTCGGAACTCTACGAAATGAATCCCGGCGTTGCACCGCCTGTACCGGAAGTCCTGAGAGCAAGTCCGAAAATCCAAGTGTAGCGAATAAGAAACTGTAATTTAGCCAGGAAATAAGTCCTTCAAAAGGCACATTATCGATAATTTCGTACCATCATGTCAGACAACGAAGACAAGTAAGTAATGACTGTTCAGAGTGTAGATCCTGCGGTTATTTTTAGAAGCCGCATAGCAACGTGGGAGCAAGTTGGTGTAGCTGTGTTTAGCTTGTTGATGTATGGCGTTGCATTTTATTTATTTATCTGACGCTTTTGTCCAAAGCGACGTACAATGTGTTTTTTTAATGAAGTGTATTGTATTAACGTTGGTATTTGCGACTTCATTGTACTTGCCACTACATATTGTATGCGACTATATTTTCATTTGACGACGTTGTTGTCATTTGGTGACGTTGTTATCATTGTATTTGCCTCGATATTGTAGCTTCGATGATGGTGATTTTGACGACGCCGAGGAAGATGAAGGATTGGACGATTTGGAAAACCCAGAAGACGTATGTCTGCCCTCTCTGTTCAGGATTATTTAAAAGTCTCGAGGCCTCTCTCGTGGCCCAGATGTGCTTTAGATATTCGTTTTGTACATCTATCCCCGTAATGAGCTCACCTTATAGATCTGTCAAAGTGCTGATGACTCCTTCCATCTTGCGTGCAGGAGGACCGGGAGAACGTCCAGATCCTGCCGGCCGGGGAGGGCCATCAGGCGAATTTGAAGAGGATCACCACTGCATACATGACGAAATATGAGCGTGCAAGGGTGCTGGGGACACGGGCCCTGCAGATAGCGTGAGTGGGACTTTTCAACAAGTGAATTCCTTTCTTTGGAATTGATTACAATGTTCCCATTGATGTTGAGTCATCATCCCTTTGATTGGTCAAATCACAAATCCAGTCACAAAACATTACTTGGAAGCATTGGGATGGATTTGAATTGTTTAACTCTCCCCACCTCTCTGTCCCTATCATGTATCTTGAGTATTTACAAAAGCGCTACATGAGTACAATTATGTAATTATACAGCTAGAATCCTACTGAGTGGTGGCATCTTAAGTCTTGACCACGTTAAAGCCTGAGGTTGAATGTTTGTGTTCCTCACAGGATGTGTGCTCCGGTCATGGTGGAGCTGGAGGGAGAGACGGACCCCCTGCAGATCGCCATGAAAGAGTTAAAGTGAGTGGTGGTGTGCTATATAGCACACCGGTGTGAGTGTGAGCCCGAAATGAGTCCAAATGTCCGATCAAGGCAGCAGAATAGTCTTGTGGTTAGGGTGTTTGACTCTTGCTTTGTTTTAAACCGCACTGTCCAGTCTGATTGGTAGGCATCCTTGAGCAAGAACGGGGCTGTCGGTCACACTGAATAGCTATCATTTGAGTGTAATCTGTTGAAAATACCATAGCCATCTGCCCGCTTTAAGGGCGGGATACACTCCGTGAGAATGTCTGTTGTGGTCTCCAGCGCTCCTGCCACTGCATGACTCAAATTTGAGCCGCGTATACACTGACACAATAGGGGCATCATCGTCTTGAAATCCCATTTGGCTTTGACACAATGAGACGCTGCTGACGGGTTTTTGGTTCCCCCGACAGGTGCAGGAAGATCCCCATCATCATCCGCCGCTACCTCCCAGACGGCAGCTACGAGGACTGGGGCTGCGATGAGCTCATCATCACAGACTAGAGCTCTGACAAACACCACCTGCAGGCCCGCCTCTTGGGATCACCCACTGGGCGGGGCACTTGAGCTGTGTTTTATGTCGCTGCTCTGCTTTGTGTTTTAGCCATGCAGGTAGCTCAGAGCACAGCGACTAATTGATGCCCAAGCTACATGGATGTGCATGTGTCACTCAACTACTGGTAGCTCTGGTAGAACGCTACATAGAGCTATGTGTAGTTGTAGTGACATAGAGCTAAGTGTGGCTAGAGCTGCATCTCATTTACAGAGCTGCCCTCGGAAGGCTGCTTCTATACATTACATATAACTGTATTCCATGGGACAAACATACATTTGAGCAAACAATATTTTGCTGGGACAGTTTATCGTTGTTTTATTCCCTTTCTGTGTGTTTGGCAGACCTTGAAACCTGAAGCAGTCCAACTTTAACTTGACCACTTGTCAAGTAAATTTTTGCAGTTGTAGTACACTGAAGTACCACAAGGGGGCATCTCAATACTCAAAATGTGTTTGCTTTCATGCCATACCCTTCTGTTGACTGGTGACTTGTTTTGAAAAAAGGATTGTGGATTCTTGTGATCAATCTATTTTATTATTGTGAATAAATTCTTTTGTACACGATCACCCCTTAATGTTTTCTATGTGCAAGCAGGTTTTGTTTATCAGAAGACTGTTAGAATAGGGAGCTTTTAAAAGTCCTGTGCATGTGAGAATATGCGGTTGTGTTTATACTCTAATATAACCGTGCCCTGGTCCAAAACCACCAGATGCGGGTCTTAAAAGCTGTGGCAATGAGAAGAGAGCAGATCATCTCGGCCCCTGTGGGTGAAACTCTGAGCCCGATGCGTATGGCGGGTTTATGGTCCTGTTTTTCTGGTGTGTCTGTCTGTCCCCGGCTGCCTTCTGCATGCAAGCCGAGAGGCCGTCTTGGTGTTGCGGGGACCGAGCAGCAGTGTGGATGACGGGGAGATGCGCTTCATGTCTACACATGCTCACACAATACATTTACATTTACATTTAGGGCATCTAGCAGACGCTTTTATCCAAAGAAACTTACAAAGAGTACATTCGTCAGAAGAAGGTGAAACATTTCATTGCTGCTAACACACTAAAAGTCATCAGAACAAGTTTGAAACATTTCAATTGCTAGGTTAACCATTGCTAGTATGCAACATCTCTGGCTAAGTGCCAAGTTACTAAGAGCAGTTATAAAGTGCCAAAATGTACAACATGCATGAGGGTAGGGTTTTTATTTAATTTAATTTTTTAGAGGTAGAGGATGGATGTTATGCAGGGTTCAGGTGAACTCTGAACAAGTGGGTCTTGAGTCTCTTCCGGAAGATGGGGAGTGACTCTGCAGTCCTGACATTGGCGGGGAGCTCGTTCCACCACTGCGGTGCCAAAACGGAGAAGAGTTGAGATTTCGCCGTCCGACCTTTTCCTCCTTTTAGTGATGGAGGTACCAGTCGACCAGCTGAGGTAGTTGAGCGGAGTGCTCAGCTGAATAAGTTGCACAGTGGTCCGGTGGTCCGGTTCAGCTTACATGTGTCAAGTCAAGGCTCTGTCCTCTGTACCAGTTCTGCACCAGTGCATGTCGTCCCGGTACCGCACCACTACGTGCACATGACCCGTCGTGGGGGCAGACAAATTGGACTGGGCGTCCACTGGGTGGTATTCAAATACGCGGTCCCTCGCTCGTCATCTCGCTCGTGTCGGACACCGTTTGAAATCCATTTCAGCGAGAAAAGGGGCAAACAAAAACACCGCTCACTGGATGCTCAACTGCTTTTTTGTCACGGGATGTGCGTTGCCCCGGCGACCGTGGTTATTATTAGTCTGGATCTGGGAACCCGTTTTGGTGTGCAGAGACAGAGACAGGGCCTCGGGGTGCTCTCCTTTCATGTGGCACGGAGGGCCGAGCCCCC
>OMKQ01054603.1:0-11253 GCA_900302335.1 Phycis phycis
ACCTGCTCCTCAATGACCTGTCTCTGTATTCACTGTCTAACCCCTACCTGCTCCTCAATGACCTGTCTCTGTATTCACTGTCTAACCCCTACCTGCTCCTCAATGACCTGTCTCTGTATTCACTGTCTAACCCCTACCTTCTCCTCAATGACCTGTCTCGGTATTCACTGTCTAACCCCTACCTTCTCCTCAATGACCTGTCTCTGTATTCACTGTCTAAACCCTACCTGCTGAAAAGTTGACATTGTACAGTCTGATCAATCAATGAATATAATCTTTATATTGTGCACTGATCCTCATGGAGATGTCTTGAATGTACCACAGCAATTTAAATGCTATATTTAAATTGTACTTCATATATTGTTTGCATATTTAAGAATATTAAGTATACTTAAAGTATCCCGCTTGTGATTGTGTCCCTCTATGAATGAACTGTGTCTTTTTAGAAGAAAGCACATATGTATGTGTATGTCAGTTAATGAAATAACGTATAGATTGGTAGCAGTAGCTGCACATTGCACATTGGAGGGAAATGCCATGGTTAGTGGTTTCTCCCTGGCTTGAGCTGTCCACAGAAACGTCCCAATCTTATGAAAATATGATTATATGGTGAAATCGTTTTTTAATGGCTAAGGTGCTAGCTTGCTCATTTATATTCATTTTGAGACAATGGGTAATTATTCTCATGTGTTGAATCCAGTGGCTGGCCGTGCATTTCACACCTAGGCCTTCAGTAATGTCCTACTTAGTCCGACTTCAATAAATACCTCTCATAATACCATCATTTATGACACCACGTGACCACGGCTGGAGAAATAGTAGACAGAAACACACTTACGCACTACTGGACATTGCATCACCTCAACTGTGTACAAAACGGGCTATTTTCCAGCGCATCAGCAGAATTAAAACATATCTCTACGTGGTACTGTCAAAACAAAAATAAAAGGGCATTTAAAATTATCTGTCCAAAAAATTTGAATACGTTCACATAGAATACAGGCAAGATTTAACAAGATTGTACACTAAATTGCAAAGTCGCAGTTTAATATCAGAAAGACACCAACAAGACGGCCACATGGCGACAGCCAGCGGCACAATGAAACACAATGACACAGGTCTCTCTGAGTACAACCACACAGCTGCGCCAGCGTGCCACATATTTACATACATTCCTCGTCTCACGAGATCTAGCTTCTCTTGAAAGGTCCGTCTTGAAAATGGCCTTGCAAGTATATGCAAGTAACCAAATCAACGTTTTGCCCTCCTTCGGCCATTGTGGGTTAAAAAAGTAAAAAGTAAGTATATATGTTAGATTTCTCTTAGATTTCAACGTGAGGCCAGCTAGAAGGCCTAATGTCAACAACTCGTGATCTGATTGGCTATCGCAACTATCTGTCAACTGTATGTACCCGTTCACTTACATCGCACAGACGCCCGCATTGTTGATTCTGAAGGCCTCAGGCAGATTTCATACAGCCTGGCATCACAAGCTAGCTGAATTCTGATTGGATAAAAAATCTAACCTAAAAACAATACGAACATGAAGAGAATATTGAGAATATTTCTTAGGGAAATTTAGGGAAAGAAAATTCAAAATTAAATTAACTTTTATCAAATTATGATCATGATTTATGTTAGGCCAGCAGAGAAGGCCTTGCTGGCCCTGACGGCCCACCACTGACTAAATACATTCATACAGTACATACAGTACATTCATTATTTAAACCACAATGGCTGGTTTGCCTGCTACCATATTGCATTAGTGCTTGAGATATCTATTTGTATCTTCATATTGGAGATGCCAGTTACAGTCTCACAGGTTAATGTACCTTTGTTTACATGTAGTTGGATTGTACTATGGCATAATTTGTTGTCAATGTAAAAAATGTAAAATGTAACTATAGAGACATGATTAACATTTGAATCGAGTTCTGTCTGGTGGGTTCTGTATGGCCCGTTCAGACCAGGGTTTTGTGTTAAAACATGTCAAGATATGTTCATCGAGGGCAGTGCTGCTCAATAAACATGTCCAATAATGTTGAGAAGATAATCTTGGCAGTGTAGGGATAATAGATTAAGAGCTCGCCTCTTTGTTTGTAACTTTATTATTTTTGTTAAATTAATTATTATTGTCATTTTTAGTTTTAGTTTTTAGATCGTATCCTCAAGAAAGTCACATTACGTATTCTATTTTTAAAAAGAGTTGCACATTTACAGTACAGTCACTGCAGTATGGTAAAGCAGGGGTGGAGTATCCCTGATCACACTACAGCTTTACCTGACACATCACTGACTGGAATATAGCTAGGAG
The DNA here is from genome assembly GCA_900302335.1 of Phycis phycis. Taxonomy (NCBI): domain Eukaryota; kingdom Metazoa; phylum Chordata; class Actinopteri; order Gadiformes; family Phycidae; genus Phycis; species Phycis phycis. The sequence continues at coordinate 2,315 of OMKQ01054603.1, forward strand.
GTGTGAACCGCATGATAATGAAGTGTGTGTACCTTCGCGCAGGAGTAAATAAGCTGGTGTCCAGTGTCTATAGCTGCACTAAAAGTAGGCTATGCATGTTATTAAAAAGCTGGTGATTGGTAGGCCTATACAGTAGGTCACAGGAAAAGAATGGTATAGCTATATAGCTGTTGAGCATTAGTGATGCACCATGCTGGCATCAGCAGCCCATGGTCTATCAATCATATCTTTTCTTATCAAAATAATGTCTGTATCATTTATCAAATGTTGTTTTGGATCATTATTTGGCCATGGCTGTGCATTTGCATCATACCATCTCATTCTTCAAAGTAGCCGACTGTTGTCTTTTTGTCTTTTTTGCTACCAGCTCTGGTTGGCACAAAAGAGGCCTTCGACCCAGCTTTACTCTCTTGATCTGGCCAATTAAATTCAGCTTTACTGAGCCACAATACCAGCTGTTGCGTAAGCACTTGGGTGAGCTGTGTAGGTTCATACTGTTGTGATCTGGCTCAGCCTAGGGTACTGCTTGCCACCCCAAAACTCCCACACTACCCAGGAGCATTGGAATGCAATCACCCAGCCAGGACGGCCTGGCTATCTGCTTTATCTGGAAGCACTTTGGGCAGCTTTTAAGCATTCTGACGAAGAAAAATGCCTTGATTGTGTTGATTACTTCTTGGATGTCTGATGCTTGTTCAACATAGCTGCAGCTTTTCCCACAACGCTGGTCCACATTGCTTTATGTACAGGAAGTCAAATTGATGTGTGAAACTGCAAATTCACATTGAGATGAAAGTTCAAATCCCATTCCCTAACACTGTATTTGGTTATATTATTTTTTTAGATTGCCTGTTGAAAGTCCCTTAAACTGGACAATTTGATCTCTGGCTTTTGTAATGGACCACAGATTTGAGACGTGATGTGAGACAGATGTGAGAATGTTTGTAGAGTACAACAACACTCAAACGTTTGTCTGCCTGGTTCCCTGCCAATTGCTCTTATAAGAACACTTACAAACATGATCAACACGACATGCTTTATTTTGACCCACTGTCGCCAAGTGTCATGTTTCTATTGTCTCAGATGCTCATTAGGTAACCAAACATCTGTAACAACATAGCCCCACTCTGAGAACTTTAAATCACATGAAACACTGCACTGAACTCTTTGAGTTATTGGAGTACTGTGCCCTTTGGTCTACACACAGGCAGTCTGACAATGTGTAGAGCAGTTCATTAACTGTTCATCGCTAAAATGCGGTGGAAAGAAAAAGGTGGAGGAATCCATGTTTTTGTACCTCAAGACAACAGTGTCCTCATCGGGGGGTCGTGCTGTTTAGGCGACTCTAAAAGGATTGTTCCCTTATGAAACGTGGGGAACACAAAGAGACCCAAACAGCTTTAGTTGTGTTCTAGCTAAATGAATCACTCACAGCTGCGCCTAGACCTCCAGAGTGCTGAGTGTTCCTGTGAGACTTCTAGATAACAAACACTAAGCTTTATTTAAACATTGCTTTCCATACATGACATTGTTGGTGTCCCAGATGATTTGAAAATGGTGTTGGTGGCTAGCAGGAGTTCTCAGCACTGACTGACTTTAGCTTCCATCTTTAGCCTACATACAGACATATACATTATGTCCACATGCTAGACTTGCTGGCTTGTTCTTGTTATATCACAATGTTGCAGAAAAAAGAGTCCATGTAAAACATAATGCCAAATTATATTACTTAATATAAAGCATCACACACACACACACACACACACACACACACACACACACACACACACACACACACACGTCCTTAGTTTTGGGAAATTAGTGGAGAGTTGTGCTATGTATTGGTAATTTTTTGTGTGCTGTCTAATGGGCTGCGATTGAGTCAGCAGTTGTTCATTGAGACTGAGGTCCAACAAACATCCTTCAACCCCTTCAACCTGATTGGGGCCTTTCTGTGTGGAGTACGTGTGAGCTTCTTTCCCTGTGTTCACAGTCACCAGGGCACCAATGCCTCCATTCAAAAACATAAAAACTGAGCTAGGCGTGTCCCAATCAATTAAATATGTACTGTGCGTGCTAGAACATCCTCCTCCTTATGAGAATATGCCGGATTATGTTTGGCCGATATCTTGAACAAAGTAAGAAGCTTTGTTTGAGATATCGGCCAAATCAAGTTTGACATGTTGAGTCACAGCATAACCAAAACAAGGCGCCATGGCACTCTGTCTATTGCATCACCATCACATTCTCAACCTCCCTCAGTTTACAATGCAGTATGCAGGTTTAACTCCTCCCATTAATGAATGGTATAGTCGTTTGAGTAGTCGAATAGTCGTTTGAGTTGCTTTTCTGAAATCGTGATTTCTAGGTCTCATCACCAACCATATTCAAACAGGTGAATATGGTCATCCACTATCATTGTGTATGTTTTTCTGGCTGAGCAAATATGTATTTAGATTTTTATTTTAAACCCTTTATTTGTCCCACAAATGAGGAAATGTATAGTTCTCCGCATTTTGACCCATCCTATGGTTCAGTGCCCGTTCGGTCCACCCGCATTTAGTTACAGATAACCCATTTTACATGAGAAACTAAAAACCCAAAATTGTGCCAACCAATCAAAACACTAAATCAATTCACCTATCACTAAAACTCTCACAAGGCATGTTAGAGCCTACTAGATACAATAAAGTCTTCACAGTGGTGAAGAACAAAGGTTCCCCGATGACTCAGTGGTTCAGTAAGGTTTGGGCCAGATCACGAAAATGCAGCCAAACTGTCTATGTGTTACGATATGGCCTCATACGTACAGCCATGCTCAGACTTCCAGGCCAAAATCTGGGTTCCCTGGGGAGCAAAGAGCAGTGAGGAGTAGGAGGCCTGGGTTTAAATGTTCCACTCACCATTCACAATCCCTTTTCTCTCTCTGTGTGAGTCGGCTGAGACCGAACCTCAAACATTGCATCTTTACTCTCTGTTTGACATTTACTTTAGTGCAAATGATGGTGGGATTTAGTGGCTTTGGCACTCAAAGAGGGGTTTATAGGAGAAGAAGGGATTACATGTCCTTGAATTGAAGAGTAGATTGTTGTTAGAGATGATTTCACTGGGGACTTGTTTCAACTTGTTTCATCAACATTTTTCTTAAATATCAATTTTCACAATCCTTGATAGCACATGTATCGTGTGTTCATACATTTCAAGATAAAATATCCCAGATGGTTTTTTTTCCGAAACACATCTTACCGCTTAGGTACAAAGACAGAGCTATACTTAATGAGCAGTACTTCTCTGTACTTTATGAGGCAGTCAGGCAATTAAAGATAAAGACTGCATCCTGGATTAACTCAGGTAAACATGGCACCTGGCACTCTGCTAAATGCGTCCGTCACTGTCTTCATATGTATGGGAAACTTTTTTATTTGGACTACATATGAATTTGGGGTTTTTCCCTTTGCTCCATAAATCAACCACAGCTATGTCGACACACTGCGGGTGCATTCAGAGTCACAGACTAAACTATTCATTTATCCGCTCCGTGATCAAGTTTTATTTGTTCTTCTGCTGAAACAAGCTGCCACAGGTGAGCTGGGTTGACCTACCCCTCCCCTCATATCACAATTTCCTTAACATTCCTAGGCATGCACAGGCGACACCTACACACACACACACACACACACACACACACACACACAGGTTCTCACGTTCGTGGAAATTCACTTCTCATTGTACACAACAAGTAAACATGGAACAACAGTAATATAAATGTTTTGGCTGACCAGTCTGATATTGAGATATTGATCATGAGATATTTGAAGAGTGAACTCATAGACTCGTCATTGTGCTGAACACATTGTGTGTGCATGTTGCATCACAGTACATGGAGGGGAACAGCTGCGGACGTTGAGAGTGCCTCAACATCCTGAAAACACCCTTTGATGAAGACACACACACATGCCCACACAAACACAGATGTACACAAATAGTACTCTTTGTAAGTCGCTTTGGATAAAAGCGTCTGCTAAATGCCCTAAATGTAAATGTAAATGTAAATGTATATACTGTATATATATGTGTGTGTGTATTTATATATATACACATATATGTGTGTACGTAAAGATGTATACCTTTAGCACAGGGGTAGCCAACACGGTGCCTGTGAGCCCCTGGGCGCCCACAGGGACCACACAAGTTGCCCATCAGGCATGTTCTAAAAATAGCACTGGTCACCATGGAGAAAGATTTTGACAATTTCTATTTCATGGTGTTGATCTGTTTTAATCAATAACACCTTGCATTGATGTAGATTTAAAGGCAATAGCAATATTTAAAAAACAAAAATGTTTTATGAACTGAACTTGTCTGGAAGGTTCAATATCGCATGCACTCTTTGCTGAGACAAGCTAGCGAGCCCAAATAAAATCAGAGCTAGATGCAGGTTCTACCCACAAAATAAAGAAAAACATGGCGGAAAAGCGAAAGAAAACTTGGAAACAGTACAATACAAGTGTGTATGTCTCATTATGACTGTGGCGATGGCAAAGCGGCACAATGTGGAGAGACATTAGCTGTCACACTAGCTTCCATGCTAACTACCCACCTGGCAGTGCCCTGTGGGCCTTTGCCCGGGAGTTAAAAGCAGCTTTGGGCAAATGGTCATTTGATGACCATTACAAACACTATGTTCAAAGACAAGAAGAAGGTGAAGAATTTGAAGGCTATCAACCTTTGTAATATACAGTACCCTTGAAGTAGCTGTCAGGTTCAAAAAGGTTGGTGACCCCTGCTTTTAGCGCTTATACTCTGTTATATCTTAGCGCTGGGACCCTGTTACTCTTAGCATTGGACTCTGTTACCCTTACCCTACGACATTTGGTTTTGGATGAGAAGGGCACGTAACTGTACACACAGCGTGGCATCAACCCAGTATCACTGTCTTCCAAGTGTCAGGATAGACAGGGCTGTTCATGGTCCACGAGCAGTATTCAGAAGGTCTTACTTTCAAACTAAACTCCACAAGAGTTGACAGAATAAGGTCCCCAAGGTCGGCCCTGTGCTTTCTACTCTTAACTAGAAAACATTTGGAAGACTGGCTGATGTGTAAGGTGGAATGTGGCCACTGGGACTATGACCATACAGAAACTTCCACTCCTACCCTCTAAAGATCTCTAAACCACAAAGCTTACTCATGAAAATAAACCCTCATTCAGTGGTTGAACTGTGTGAAATACAGGGACATTCATGACTTCTATCTTCATTGCAGCCAAGTCCATCTTACTTTGAGCTCAGACATCTTTGCTGGGATAAGATGATGATATGCGGATATTAACTGCTGATGGGTAAATAGGGTTAATTGATATGATGCTTACCAAGGCGTCTTACCTGGTAACATGTTAAATAAAAGAAATGCTTAAACATAGTGGAGAGAGACATGTTTCATGTTGGATGACAGGATGATATCACAACCAAAGGTTACAAATGAAAGGCGTTTCCTGCTTGTACTGAAAGGGTCTTCTATCCAAGGTGAAACAGACGTTGAAAACTTCCTATTATTCATGTGATTTATCAAATTCTTTCACATGCACCATCAAACTTTCATTGTTCACAAAATGTATAAATTATTAAATAACGAGGATCAGGTTACAGATCTGTCAGACATCTCACTTTGCAGGAATGCTGGCTCAATGTTTGGCCCTTATCAGCCATCTGCACAAATTTCGGTGATAAGCTTTGTTCCCTTTAGAAATCTACTGTGACCGCCATCCAACCCTGAATGGCTGCTGGAGCCGTGCAAGTCGGTTGAAACCTTGTATGGCTGTAAGCCTGCATGGCTACTTTAACCCTGCATGGCTGCTCTAACCCTGCATGACTGCTGCAATGCCATATTAATGTGTTTTTATCATAATGCCTTAAGCTTATATGAAGATAAAAATAAAGGTAAGGATCCTAGCGTATAATCACACAATTGCCACGCACTGACATGTCTATACACATGTAATATTCCATGTCATTTCACCTAAGCAGATCGTTATTTGATCATCTCAGATTGTCCTGTCTGTGCTTGTTTGCACGTGTACAAGGCTTCTTTATGAAACTTTACCAATGCCTAAATCTACCATGAATCTTGATAGTTTAATGAAAAACAATCATGAAAAAGATACCACTGCAAGGGCGAAACAAAATAATCCAGTATTACCACTCCTCTCCTTGTTTCTTGGATAATAAATGAGAATTTCCCTTCTGCATGCCTGATTGACAGACCTTCCTGATTTCCAATTTCTTTCAGAAACGTTGGGCCACCTGCCAATGTATAAGTCTACTCAGAAAACATGGAGATTGCTGGCTCAAAACTGTCCCCATTCATTTACATTTCAAAGCTTGGACACTTTATATGAGTGTCTTCCTTCACTTAGCTTAAGTTTACAATTTCTCAATGAATGCTGGCATAAAATATAGTCAAGTAATATTTAAACACTTTGTTTGATCAGTAAAAAGCTCTACATCACCTGCCCTACCTAGGTGGGACTCATACATGGCTGTTCTTGTGTTGTATACGCCTACAGTGCATACACCAACAATTTTTCTGGTCCATTTCTATTTAAATAAATGACTTGCCAAATCAGCCGTTCCACACTGTTGGCCTGTACAAACACTTTCTAACAAAGGTGATGAATACTTCTGTGCTATGTTGCGCGACCTCAACACAGACGCTGGTGTGAACACAGACTAATGTTGAAGCAAGAGCTTGGCTAAATAGACCTGTGACTCACCTCACTTGTGGGCCTCCCAGATGGTTGGAGGTATCAGATGTGTGCCAGAGCTGGGCCACTTGCACCTTTGAATATAACTTATACTGTAGTATATTGACTAGTGAGGTTTAGGTTTGGTGGGTTGATTTCTGGCAACAACAGCCTTTATTACCTTGGTTACCTTAAAGTGATCATCTTGAAGATCTCCAAAAATGTTCCTTTCAATCAGGGGTTCCTGAACTTGATGGCCTAGAAAAATGCCATGAATTATAGCAATAATAATTATTATCTGTTAACATTGTGATGGCAAGTGAATGTTAAACCTTAGCACTTAGACTATGTTACCCTTAGTGCTTGGACTCTGCTACTCTCTGGACTCTGTTATCCTTTAGTGCTTAGTGATTACAGTGAGTTGCTGTTCAGCTTCTGGCCCCAGTGTGATTGTTTTTTCCTAAGTGTTTCTCTGCTGGGTGGAGGCTGATGTTGTGGATGGGAAGGGCACATAACTGTACACACAAAGGATTGTGGACCTAGTATTGCTGTCTTCCAAGTTTCAGGACAGACACACTGGGTTATTCATGGTCTGCCAGCAGTATTAAGAAGATGGCCTTATCTTCAAAGTGAACTCCACCAGAGTTGACAGGATATTGTGTTGAAAGGTCCCCAAGGTTTTTTTTCTGTGCTTTATGCTCTTAAACTGAAAACACTGGTTAATGAGTAACTCCACACATCACAAAACCTTGTGACCTCCATGTGCCGTTGGCATCAAGTGGCGTTAAATCCAGAATGTAACACCGAAATGGACTTGACAATAGGACGCGAGAACCCAAAGATTGGAACCTTGTTGCCATGGCAATGGCTGAGTCGGTAACCAAAAACGGGCTGATTTATTCATAAGGAATGTGTTGATGATTTATTTTTGTGTCCTACTCAGTGCTGCATGACCAAGCAGGAGAAAACTATGAACTGTGACTATGACCAAACAGAAACGTCCACTCCTACCATCTAAAGATCTCTAAAGTACAAATCTTACTCAAGAAAGCAAACAGTTACCTCAGTTACTGGTTGTGCCATGTGTAATACAAGGACATTCATGACTTCTATCTTCATTGTAGTCAAGTCCAGCTTACTTTGAGCTCAGATATCTTGGCCTAGATAAGATAATGTTATGCAGTTATTAACTAATAATAAAATAGAAATAAGCTTTATTCACATGATGCTGCTTACCAAGGGGTCTTATCCTGGCTATATGTTATGTAAACAAAGAAATAAATGCACAAACACACACATCATCAAATGTGTAGAAAGACATGTTTAATGTAATGTACGTCTTCGCACTTTAGAATTGCTCTTTGTATCTTAGCACTTAGCATCTAGCAGGCACATTTCACAATGTTGTCGTCAAACTTTGTGCATGTCTTCAAATGACAGTGCAGACTAGCTAGCCAAACTAGTGACATATTGTTAATAGCTTATTTGGTAGCCGTCAACTGATCTGCATAGCTCAGTGGGTAGAGTGAGGGTTCCTCACCTGTTGGCAGTTCGATCCCTAACTCAACTACATTTATCTCAATGAGTACGGGCATCCCTATGCATTCCTCGTGTGAAATGACATTTTCTAGTTAATGTGTGATTTATCAAAACATTTCACACCACCATACCTTCGTTGTGAAAAAAAAGTTAGGATTGTTTGCGAACAGTCCAGTCTGTTCTCTGCACCTCCATCATTGTTTGGTTTGGATCAGCCACCAAACAGGACAAGAACAGACTGACACGGACAATCAGGACTGCAGAGAGAATCATTGGTGTCAAACTGCCCACCATCCAGGACCTGCACTCATCCAGAGTCAGGAAAAGGGCAGTTAACATCTCTGCAGACCCTTCACACCCTGCACATCACCTGTTTGATCTTCTCCCCTCTGGCAGGCGCTATAGATCTCTCTACACAAGAACAGCCAGACACAAAAACAGTTTCTTCCCCCAGGCCGTCACACTGATGAACAATTGATCAGCCACCAAGTGTGTGCCCCCCCCCCCCCCCCACACCTGACTCCAACGTCACACACACACATTTCACAGAAAGCACCTTATGTATATAAAACTGTAATATAAACTGTAATATAAACTGTAATATAAACCCTCACTGTAAAAACTGTAATAACTTCACTCATTGTAGATAATATATATATA
>OMKQ01054607.1:0-12097 GCA_900302335.1 Phycis phycis
CTTCAGGTACCAAACTAGGTCTAGGACAGGGGTGTCAAACTCAACCCATGGATGGCCGGCCGCTGCATGTTTTAGATGGTTTCTCTACTCCAACACACCTGATTCTAATGATCAGCTGATCATCAAGCTCTGTAGAAGCCTGATAACAATCCATTCATTAGAATCAGGTGTGTTGGAGTAGAGAAACATCTAAAACATGCAGGGACACCGGCCCTCCATGGATTGAGTTTGACACCCCTGCACTAGAGGGTCTCATCATGACATGCAAATCACTCGCCTCTGATTGGAACAGCACTGTGACGAACATGATGTGATGTTAGCCAATCGGAGGTGAGGTCATTTAAATATCATGAATATTCATGAGTAAGAGACAAAATCCTGTCGTTCTTCCCACCCACCTTTTTCACCAAACACCGCAAAATTAATGAAAAAACGATGCAATGAGACCTTTAATCCTCTGACCTTTGTCCTTTTTTCATTTTTAACAACTTGATTATATTGTCTCAATAAGCAGTGGCATAAGCAGTGGTAACATATTTGCAACATAACTGCGAGGCTGCCACCATCTTAGTAGTCATTTTCTCGCCCCCACTCGTGAGACTAATTGAGGTTCACTTATCTAGATAGTCATTTATCTTTTGAAGTAATAGTGCAAAATATTATTATCAGACGCTTATAGTATAACGCCATGGTGTCTGTCGCATTTCATATACAACATCACTATTTATGACCTTCATACAAAACGTTACTAGCTTAAAAAAACGTATGGCCATGGGTCGTAACCATGGGGATGTTTCACAATCATGTTTCACCTTTAACAAAATCTTCTGAGTTTGCTCTTCTTTGACGAATTTGTTCTGTGTGGGATGTCGTCTCCCTCTCTCCTCTATCCTCTCTTGTCTCTACTCTCTCTACTTCCTCTCCCCTCTCATCTTCCTCTTTGTTCTCTCCTCTCTCCTCAGGGCTGGAGGTATGCGACCCTCCACATCGCCTCATGGTCTCCATGCTCGGTGGGTTATTCGGCGTGGGTGCGGAGCTACTGTTGCCAGGTGTCGCCATCCTGTGCCATGATTGGCCTATTCTCCAGGCCGTCGCCACGCTGCCCCTCATCCTGCTGCTCTCCTACTGGTGGTCAGCCCTTGCTCACACTAACTAGCCTAGCCTCGCATTAACAAAGAAGCTTAACGTTAGTCGGGAAGCATAGCTAAGAATTAGCTTTTTTAGCAGTAATTCATCTTCTATCACAAATAGTGCTTTTTAAAATCTATTTCTCCTTGAAAACCTAAACCGATTACTCAAACTATGTCTTGTACACCTTTTTCACTGTTTCCTGTTTACGTCCTGTTTCCAACATACTGCTTCCTGTTTCCTGCCTACTGCTTCATGCCTCCCCAGCTGTGAGTCAGTGTTTCCAGAGTCTCCACGTTGGCTGCTGTCCACCTCCCAGCCTTTTCAGGCCAAGAGGTCCCTACTGATGTTCTCCTTCAGGAATGCACTCAGTCTCCAAGACGAGATTCATCCGGGGGAACGCCTATTGGCTGGTGAACACACCCACGCACACTTTCTCTCTCTCTCTCTCCCTGAGGAAGTATTGGAAGATTAGGAGCAAACATCTGTTTAAGATCACTCTCTCTTGTCTCTCTCTGTCTCCTTTGTCTCTTTCTTGTCTTTGCCTCTCTCTTGTCTTAACTGTCCCTCTCAATCCTCTCCGTTCCTCCCTCAGACATAGACTCTGTGTATGGAGATGACTGCCAGCCAGAGTTCCACTCAGTCCTGGAGCTCCGACAGACCTGTGTCGTGTGGAGGAACTGTCTGATTCTCAGCTTCACCCTGTGAGCATCCTCTTCTTCAACTACATCATATTTTTTTAAAGCCATCTTTAATCAACTTTCAACTTTTTAAAGCCATCCATAGCCAACTTTTCTCAAATCTGACATCCAAAGTTTTAGGATAAAGCCCGGCACTGGTTTAGAGGACCTTATTATATAGTGAATTAATGTTAATCTGTAATGTAAATCTGTTCAAAATGCATCTGAGCTGTTCATTAGGTATATAACTGGTAGTTTATTTACCAAAGTGCTCCAGCTTTATTGGAACAGGGATCCAGTACTGCTTCACCAGGAACCTGCATAGCTTCTCCACCAACTTCTACTTCAGCTACTTCCTGAGGGTCCTCACCGGAGCTCTGAGCTGCCTCTTCCTCTGTTTGTCCGTCGACCGCTGTGGTCGTCGCAGCATCCTGCTTCTGTCTGCCATCATCACTGGGCTGTCGTCACTGCTCCTGCTGGCACTCACACTATGTAGGTGATCTCACGTGTGCTGCTTGGTTCCACAGTGTCACGTCCCAGAAGCCGTTTTTAGATAGAAAATGCACCACATTTGCACCCAGATAAAGGCTACCATCTGCCGTCTTGTCTGTGAACTGGAGGTGTAATATTCCTTCTTTTCAAAAAAGCCACCACTGGGGTAGGCATAAACATGTGACGTGACGTGAAGCACGAAGTTGGGCATGAACAGTGACGTACAACATATGCGTCGGAAAAATATTTAGTCCTGTGACACTAGTGTCAGTTTCAAAACAACAATGGTGGGAGAACAAGAAACAGTGTGGTCTGATGCACTGTACAATTTTGGATCTCTTCAATAGCAAATGCTGTTGCTATGGTTTTTTTATGCTGTGCACAGAAGAAGTGATGAACTGACTGCTGTGATCAGCTGTTTCCTGGTTTTAAAACTCCCGGCTGTGGGTCACACAACAGTGCACATTATCAACACTTCCATCCATCTCAAGCAGTTGCCAGGACATCAACGGCTTGGATTTACATAGCAATGGAGGTGGCAAGAAGTGTACCCTCCTAGGAGTGATATTGGCAGGCCACAATTGACCCCCAATTTACCGCAATCTGTCTAAATTTTCGGACCTAGCCGCAAAAAAGACTGGGCAGGTTTGTGTCCTGTATAAAAACGCATAGCTAAAAGTAACAGAGGGTCAATCTATGAAGCCCCCGTGTACACTGTGTGTTCAATTCTCATGTCACTGGTCATAGAGCACATAAGGATAAGGATATTATTGTAGTAGCAGTGTATTTATGCATTGTGCTGCTACATATATTTTATCTACCAGGGGGAACAAAAGATACATGCTTCCTACCCATCCATAATATGTGTGTGTGTTTGTGTTGTGTGCGCGTGCGTGCGTGCGTGTGTGTGTGTGTAGACCTGCATGACGGTCTCCTCATGGTGCTGTCTGTTGTGGGTCTGCTGTCCTCTCAGGCCCTGGCCATGCTCAGTGTGTTCTTCGCAAGCGAGGTCATGCCCACTGTCATACGGTAGGAAATCTCCTTCATATATTTATATTGCAGAATTGTTAAATACTTAAATACATTATTTTTCCATTTTGGGACAACTCTGCCTATTAACAGTAGTAAATCAGTGCACTACATTTCAGCATCAACAACAATAATTAAATGGAACCTCGACCCAATGTTTCTTTGATCTGGCAAAAACAGCATACACATAGCACTGCGGAATTTCAGCCGAATTGTCTTCGATACCCTATCTTCTCCTTTACCCTTCCTCTCTCCTCCTTTCTCGGCTCCTTCTCATATTTTCCTCACCCTCTCCATTCCCTCTCCTCCTCTCTCTCCCCTCCTCCCAGTGGTGGGGGTCTGGGCCTGGTGTTGGCGGCGGGCTGCATGGGCATTGCGGCGTCCTCCCTAATGGAGCTCCAGAACAACACCGGCTACTTCCTGCACCACGTCATCTTCGCCTCTTTCGCCGTGCTGTCAGTGCTCTGCATCATGCTGCTGCCTGAGAGCAAGCGCAAGCCCCTCCCTGACTCGCTGGATGACGGTGAAAGCCAGCGCCGCCCGCCCCTCTTCCTGTTGCCCAGCGATCAGGACAGCCTGCCACTGCTGTGCACACGCCCCTCTCCTCCAGAGTACAATGCCGACAGCTACTCACGCCTTGTGACCGTCACATACCGCATGCTGAGTAAGGAGGGAATACCGTACAAGATGGCCAGTCACACACAGATGCAATCAACGACACCGCCACTGTTGGATGTGGACGAGGGAGCTGAGGAGGAAATGAGGGATCATGGGAGTCCAGCCACATTGAGGGAGGAGACATCCAACCCCCCCCAGGTCTCTTAGACTCACTGTCCCTGTCTGAAGACATCTGATTGGCGCAGATGAACGAGTATCCCTCATCCCATCAGACAGTGTTGTGGTAGACAGGACTAGCTGATTGTAATATCAGCAAGATGAACTTCTCCAGAATACAGAATAGAATACTGTACAGAATACTGTATACACCTACACCTACACATCACTATCCTCTCATTTGTCTGTTTATCTTTCTTTCTGTAGCTGATATCTGTCTTTGCCGGTGCGATTGTCTGTCCATATATCTAATTGTGTGTGTATATATATCTTGTCTCCTATTATCTATCCTATATCTATGTCTGTATTTATACCTGCATAACTGTTTGTTTGTTGATCTGCACGCCTGGCCTGAGAGTGTTCTGCTTAAGCTATGGCAAAACACTGTTATGTCAAGCTCAATACCAACTTGCTTTGAAAGACAATATCTCATCTTTTTTTAGTACATTGTGTGCTGATCTGTAGGTATTGATGATGGTTGGGATACAGCAAATACAATGCATCAACTGTACAATATTGAATGTCAATAATCGGTTCAGGGTTCACTGTACTGTAATTTACCAAGTCGACATTGGCAACAATGGCTCCATTTTCTTTTGCCATTGGTTGACCTCTAATGGCGGGAATACACACTGCTTCCATCCAGATAGCCATGGCATTTTTAACAAATTACTTCTTAGAGTGCCTAAGTCACGCTGGGACCCTGGGACCTCATTCCGTAAAAAAATGTATCTGGCATATATGGTATATATATATATATATATATGGTGAGAAACAAAATAGTTTTGATCCCATTGAATTTATGGCAGGATTTACTCATGTTTGTCAATTTAAAAGATCGTTTTCGAAGTCTAGAAAGTTGCAGTTAAAACTGTTGCCTAATATTGTTGAAGTATAACACTGACAAAATACGTAATTGGAAAGACTACACACCAAAGGCGTAGCCACGGGTGGGCCTGGACGGGCCTAGGCCCGCCTATTTGACAGTCTTGCCCATCCAATCAGAGGGCTTTCCTTCCATCAAATGTACATTCAATCAAATTGGCTTTGCCCACCCGTTTTTTTCTGTGCCCACCCATTTGAAAATTGCTGGTTACGCCACTGCTACACACCCCAAAGTTTCATAAGTGATGTTATAACTTTCTTTCCACAAGCTAGAATATAGAATAGAATTATACTTACAGTATAACGCTACAGTATGTGCGGATTTGTCGCCGTCTGAGCAGCGGTTTATTTTGAAGTTCTAGCCATTTTCGAACTCTGCGCGGCTCAGCCTGGCTCCGCCTCTTCCGCTACGTAGCGAAGATGGCTGCCGTTGAGTACGGAAAGTGGAAACGCACACTCAGCTTACTAACCGTTTTGAGGGCACCATCCGGGTCCTTTGAGTACACTTCTTTTTGCCGCGATCGTAATCGGAACACCCTACGTACTCGAACTAAATATAGTAAGTACGGTAAGTATGGATATCGGAAATTGAGAATTTGAGAAAAATCTAATTTGTCTCCCGACGTTGACTACCATAAGATGCCATGGGGGACAGGGGAAGGGCGTGACTCAGCTCTCCACTGTGCAGTCATACAAAAAAAATGCCCCCACACACGCACACGCACACAATACACACGACGCCATGCACACGATATATTGCAATAGACTTGAAAAGAATATAATATAACACAGGCTATTCTAGACATACTCAATACATACACATACATTGACTCATGAGCACAAGAAAAACAAGCCCAGTGAGACCATCCTGATACTCATGTTTGCGATTTGCAATTTTTTGCAAAGCTAAATAGAATCTTGCAAGATTAGGAGATGGGCTCACAAAGTTACAGCAAAAACATCTGCCCTCATTTGTATCTGGAGTTGTTTCAGAACAGCACATGCATATGCATTTGCTCCACTGTATGCTTTCAAGATAAAATTTACAGACAGGAAATTCTGTGACTTCTTGGGGAATATGTAATATGGGAATAAGATATTAAATAAAGTCACCTAGATTCTAGAACAGTAAGTACAGTAGAATAAAGAAACACTGAGTATATTTAGAACACAATAGACTAGTAGTACAGTAGATGAGCATTAGATTAGACTAGAGGAAACCCAATGTAAGTGATGGTGTGAAATACTGCCTGCTGTATTTCACACCATTTTAGAGCATAATTATCTCCAGATCTTGTACCAAAAGCTTTTGGGACTGGGAATTTAGTTTATTCTCCCTCCCTTTCCTGGTCCGAAGTCCACGTCCGCTGACGTGGACTTCTGGGTGTCCATTTCTAAAGGATTTCTAAAGACTAGCGACTTACACTCAGCTGGGAACACATCTGTTTGCAGTGATCCAGCTCCAGAGACTACGAACAAACAGCAAAATAACACTCATCAACAGGTTATTCGACGTGGGCCTCTGTTTTTGTGAGACAGAAGTGGAAATAATGTTATCTGTGGCTCGTCTGCATGTATGCAGGCTCATGGGGGTCATGACCTTTGTCATGGCTCAAATCACAGCTCAGGATGAGAACATGATTCGAGCTTTGAAGCTTATGTCGGAGACTCCTCTGATAGATGGGTGAGTAGCCTCAATAAGTCCAACTAGTGAAGCTCGAAGATGGCTGTGCGCATAGACGCAGCGACCACTTGCGCTCCTGACTGTTTGCACTATCTAATTATGTTACTTATGCTGCTATTCCTACCTCATATAACAGTAGATTCCGACATTTATCTTTCTGTCTTATCTATAGGCATGTTTACTTTACTTTTTATTAGGAATGTCTTATCCTGCATGTCGTGCCTGTGCACTTTATCTGTTTCACCGTGAGAGGGTGAGAAACGTACTCTCGATTCCTTTGTATGTCTTGCCATGTGAAGGAATTGACAATAAAACTACTTTGACTTTGACTTTGACAAACTAGATGTCCTGAAACTACATAACATCTAAGGATCTGCCTTTCTACTAGCAACTCTCTAACTAGCACTAACTCAATTGTTACTATAGCTGAACACTAACTAAATGTCACTAGCTATCTGGTTAGCATTCCACTAACTGGCTGACTTCTTCTTGCTAGTTGATCTTTTAACCTCAAACTTTCTACCTTCTAACTAGCTGATTCGATCCCCTCCTCTCCCTCCCCTCCTCCAACTGTCCGCATGTCGAAGTATCCTTGAGCAAGGGTTAGGGTTAGTTAGGGTTAGGGTTATTGTTAATAATAACAATAATAATAATAATAATAATGTAACGTTATTATTATTATCATCATTATTATTATTATTGTTGTTGTTATTATTATTATTAATAATAATAATAATAATAATAATAATAATAATAATGTTGTTACAACTAATAAACAGATTCTAGCAGTAGTCGAACAGGATCATGGGCGCATCAGATAACAACCCCTTACAATAGTTGTGTTTTATGAGGACACAGAAAAGTGTTTTATCCCTGTGTGACTGTTTCACCTTTGTTTCTTTAGTCATAATGACCTGCCCTGGCAGCTCCGGGATCTGTTTAACAACCAGTTGAACAAAGTGGATCTGAACACCCTGAACACTACACACACAAACATCCCCAAGATCAAGGAGGGAAAGTTGGGGGCACAGGTACCCTGTCGTCCATACCTATATTATGGGTATTGCTAATTATCATAATAAACTACAACAATTTTGTCGTACGCATCAGATAAATTGTATAATGTGTCTATGTGTCTGTATTTGTCTCTATGCAAAATCATACTAACTTATCCCTGAAGCTATGTTCTACCAGAGATGACCCTGTTATACTGTCTAAACGCTGTCTAAATGCTTGAAACTTGTTCTGGTGACTTTCTTACTATATTAGCAGCAGTGAAATGTTTCACCTCCTTATGACAAATGTACTCTTTGTAAGTCGCTTTGGATAAAAGCGTCTGCTAAATGCCCTGAATGTAAATGTAAACATCTTTCCAACAACCTCCCAGTGTCCACCAGTAGAAGTTTGTGGTTGTGCTGGGCAGCTCAAACTGTTCACCAGTAGTATACTTTAGTTGTACTCGGAGGCTCCCAGTGTCAACGAGTAGAAAATTGTTGTTCTGGGTAAAGACTGTAGTTCTACTGGGCAGCTCCGAGTGTCAACCGGTAGTAGACTGGTTGTACTGGGCAGCTCCCAGTGTCCACCAGTAAAAGACTGGTTGATCCACTGTGTTTATCTGTGTATCCATTGTGTCTGTGCAGTTCTGGTCAGCCTACGTCCCGTGTGATACGCAGTACAAAGATGCCTTGAGACAGACGTTGGAGCAAATCGACGTGGTCCACAGGATGTGTCAGAAGTACCCAGACACTTTACGCTTTGCCACCAGCAGCCAAGGTCAGACTCACCACCCATGTGTCTGTTTGACTGTAATTACTACTACACTTCCATATAATGGACATTTTTATCCATAGTGACTTACAGTGAATTCAGATGGATTAATGAGCAGGTCTTTACAGTAAATACCTGGCAAAAAAAGTTGCCTATGAAGTATTGTAAAATTGCTGTTAATTACTGTAAAAAGCTGTAGATAGCTTTAGCTTTAGCTTCACTTAAACTGGCTTTAGTTAACTTTAGCTAATGTTTGCTAAAAAAAAAAAAAAACAATGCAGACTGAGCTTGTGCTGAATCTCAAATCTTTCTAGCAGTTAGGTTCAAAACACGACTTAGGTAAAATAATCAGAAATTACAATCAGTAACACAAATGAAACATTGTCACCAAAGAGCTGATGTCATGGGCGGTGTTGTGCCGTCGGCGCTCACTGAGGTAGTCTGTGGTGTCTTCATGCCTGACGTTACAACACATAGACATTAGATTAAGTATACTACCCAGTTGTAGGGGCATTTGAAATGGGTTAGCTAACAATGTGTAGTCTCATTGCAACATTATATCAACTCAATTTTTATTTTACTTTTGATTGAACTTACCATTAAACTGCTTCGCCTGGGACTGCTTGTCTGAAATGTGTTAGAAAATGTTCTCTGAAAACTCTAGCTAACTTTCTTTGACGACATGCAAACCAGGCTGATAACTTACACAGTCAACTTGGTGATGTTAAGTAGGAGTTAACAAGTTGCATCACATTTTAATTTTGTAGGCTATTTGGCGTTATGCTATAAGTGTCCAAGAAGCTTAACCCTCTTGCGGAAACAGCAGTCAAGTAGAACAAAATAGAATAGAATAGAATAGAATAGAATAGAAAAGCTTTTGTCATTGTACAGCAGATGAACTGTAAGCACAATGAAATTATAGGTGGCTTCCACAAGGTGCTGGTCCTAATGTAGGATAGGTAATAAAGAATGAATAGAGTCTGACAGTCAGACACAGCAGGCTTACCAAGGTTTCTTTAAGAAGAAACCATGTCAGAGTCAGAAAGATGCAGTGTGGTCCAGTGCAAGTCAGAGCCAACTAACTAGCAGCTCTGGACCTGCCAGTACAGGTCAGAGCCAGCATGAGTGTGCCAATGAGGATTACACCAGCAGCCGTCTATCTGCCATCTATCTGTCAGAACATTAGCCTGTTATGCATTTTCTTCCTTTTCACAACCAGTTCCAAAGATACCCACACATATTAACCATGGTAATTGATTTAGTTTTAGATATACCCAATGAAGAAAGTGTAACTATCTACTAGTCTACTATAACTATATGTGACCCTCTCCCCTGCTCCGCTGACCAGACATCAGAGCAGCCTTCAGTGATAATAGGACGGCCTGTCTGATTGGCGTGGAGGGGGGTCACTCCCTGGAAAGCTCCCTGGGGACCCTGCGCACCATGTACCAGCTGGGGGTCCGCTACCTCACCCTCACACACTCCTGTAACACACCCTGGTAGGAGCACACACACACACCACGTTGAGTTGCAAACACACACACATGTAGGCATACACATACTCCTGCAGCACACCAAGGTAGGAACAGGCATACACACGCGCACCTGAACGCATGCACAAACACAAATCAAGGCACGCGCAGACACAAACACAGGAGTAAGGCACACAAACACATTTAACCCACTGACATACATACAGCTGATGAACATATTGTATATCTCTGGAGATTTAGGGGTGTGGAAACCAGTGTTAATTTTGACTGCAAATTTGGATTTTGTTTGTCATAGTCTGACTAAAATGTCATTTAGTTTTAGCCATATTTTAGTCATTTCAATCATTCTAGTTTTTGTCTAGTTGTCTGACTAAATCTGCAGTAGATTTTGTTGACTAAAACCAAACAGGATTAGTTAAAGTGTAATGGATATTTAAAAGTTTCTCTAGATTCCAAAGTCATTATAAACACCTGGATTAAATATCTATTAACCTGTTATTATGGAAGTGTATTAAGGTTTGAAGGTACAATCACTATTGTGCTATGAAACATGTCTTCATTTATCTTAAAATCAAATACAAATAAAACCAAGTCACATATAAACGAAACAAGAATTATGGCCTTGCTTTTTCACCAAAGACCATTTCAGACAATGCTGTGGTGTGTTTAAAAGCTGCATCCTATTGCTACCATTGTCTGTTATTACTGTAGGGATCTTCCCCTTTGGCCCACTGTCCCACTCTTGCATACATTTGTGTTCGAGGTACTTTATTAAAAACATGCATGCTAAGAAAGTAGCATGCACTTATAGCAAGGAATGAAGTGGTCCGTCCTATTGTTGTTCACAAGTCAATTCCAATGGACTCTCCAGGGAGCAGCTACTTTCTTTTTGAACTTTAGTTTTTCATCTACATTATGTTTGTCAAACAGATTGCTTATTCTAGTTTTCCTTGAAACAGTCAGCCTCCTCGCTACTGTTTCTATCATTGTAACAAAGTCCTCATCTTCAGTTGTTATGACTGGTAATCTGTTGAACACCCAATCCATTTAGCTATGGCCTCCTCCTTTGTCTGTTGCTTTTTAGAGCACTTAGAGGAGCTGTTGGGATGCCCTAGCCTTTGCTCTTGGTGGCGCATCCTTGTCTTCTGTATCTGTGAGGTTGAATAAGGGAACAAAAAAAACAAGTACAGATTTTTCTGTCACTCCCACTCCCTTCTCTCTCATACACAATCACACACACGGCGAAGCTAACCAAGTTGTCTTTCTCTGCTCCTTTCTCCCGTCATACGTCTAACATTAAGTAAACTACATTTATTATATAACAGAAGTTATCTCAACACACTTTACATTTAGAACAGGTCTAGACCAAAACTCTTTAATGTTATTAACAGAGACCCAACAGATTCCCACCATGAGCAAGCACTTGCGACAGGGGCAAGGAAAACCTGTCTTTTAACAGGCAGAAACCTGGGACAGACCAGGCTCAGGGTGGGCGGCCTTCTGCCTCGGCCGTGTGGGTTGAAGGAGAGAGGGAGAGAGAAAGGGGGAACATGGGGGAGGAAAACATGGCATAGTGCAGGCCGATGAAGGGATGCAGAGCAGCAATGGCAGCGGCAGTGAAAACATCAATAGCGATAGCAGCAAAAATACTGATAAATAGTGGTAAATTTGAATAATGTATGATAATAATAACAATTATACATAGTAACAATAATACGTGTTGGTCGGGTTCAGGAGTTCCTCAAAGTGTTCTTTCCACCGCCCGACAATATCCCCAGTCCGGGTCAGCAGTTCTCCTCCCCGGCTGAACACAGCCTGAGCCAAGCCCTGCTTTCCCTTCCTGAGTCATCTGACGGTTTGCCAGAACTTCCTTGAGGCCAACCGAAAGTCCTTCTCCATAGCCTCCCCGAACTCCTCCCACACCCGGGTTTTTGCTTCATTGACCGCCGAAGCCGCAGCCCTCCTGGCCTCCCGGTACCTGTCTGCTGCTTCAGGGGACCCCTGGGCCAACCATGCCCGAAAGGCCTCCTTCTTCAGCTTGACGGCTTCCTTCACCGCTGGTGTCCACCAGCGGGTTCTTAGGTTACCGCCACGACAAGCACCGA
>OMKQ01054616.1:0-12749 GCA_900302335.1 Phycis phycis
TAACTGTTCTATGAGTGTTAACTGTACCATAATGAGTGCTAAGTGTACTATAATGAGTGTTAACTGTACCATAATGAGTGTTAACTGTACTATAATGAGTGTTAACTGCACTATAACGAGTATTAACTGTACTATAATGAGTGTTAACTGTACCATAATGAATGCTAAGTGTACCATAATGAGTGTTAACTGTTCTATAATCAGTGTTTACTGTACCATAATGAGTGTTAACTGTTCTATAATCAGTGCTAAGTGTACCATAATGAGTGTTAACTGTTCTATAATGAGTGTTAACTGTTCTATAATGAGTGCTAAGTGTGACATAATGAGTGCTAAGTGTGACATAATGAGTGTTAACTGTTCTATAATGAGTGTTAACTGTTCTATAATGAGTGCTAAGTGTGCCATAATGAGTGTTAACTGTTCTATAATGAGTGTTAACTGTTCTATAATGGCTGTTTAATGCTGCATAATGGCTGGTATGTGTTCAATAATGGCTGTTAACTATAATAGGGCTGACCGTGGTCACAGTGGTTCTGGGGATCGCCAGGACCGTGGTGATCTTCAGTGGGCTGGTGAGGTCATCGGAACGGCTGCACAACGCCATGTTCACCGCCATAATCCGCAGCCCTGTGCGCTTCTTCGACACAAACCCGATCGGTGAGTACGGCCGAACAAACCAGATAATTTGGTTTATGCAGTTCTCATTCCAACACCTTCCCTTTGATTAATGTTTTGGAATGCGCCCTGTTTGGGATTTATACCGCCACTTGCTGTTGCATTTTTTCGTGACAGATGACAGATTAGATATTAGGAACTTTACATTTGTTGTTGTTTTTTTTATCGACCTAATCAAAAAGATATTCTCCCGTGGCGGTTTGAGCGTATTGTCTGCGTTGTCATGGGAACATTTGACCATTGTCGTATATGTTGGATTTGAGGCGCATTGATTTGGTTAAAAGGCAGAGCTGTCCCATTATTTAAAAATATTACTCACCCTTCGGTGTGTGTTCGGGTCCCAATGACAATATTTGGTGATTAGTAGTTTCAGTGCTAAACAAATGACTATGCAGCTTTGTGCATAGCTTGGGGAATTGTCTACTAGGATTAGGGTTAGTTTACTTTATGGATTGAAAAGAGTAAATACGTTTGATGTTTCTTCACATGAATTTGCCATTTCCTTCATGTATCGTTCATGGTTTCCTTTTCTAGGTCGGATACTCAATCGTTTCTCCAAAGACATCGGCCAACTGGACTTGGTGATGCCCATAACCTTCGTGGACTTTTATCAGGTGAGCAAGCCCTTCCCCTGTAACGGGATTTGCACCCCTGCCCGCTGTTCACCGCCCCACTGTTCTGCAGGATGACAGCGTTTGTCGTGCTTTGCAGTTGATGCTGCAGAATGTCGGTGTGGTTGCCGTGGCAATGTGGGTGACGCCCCTCGTCGCGCTTCCTCTGTTGCCGTTGTTCGTGCTGTTCGTCTTCCTGAGGCGACTCTACCTCGGCACCTCACGCGACATCAAACGGCTGGAGTCCACAAGTAGGCTTCTGTTTGTTCACGCTTCAGCACACAACGCCGGGAAGGGCAAGGGAAGACTTGTTCACAACCACGGCTAGCAACAGTGGTTAGATTAGACATATAAGTGACTTTCGGGTTGCTTATTTCTGTACAACGTTGTTGTTTTCTCTCGACCCAAGCAATGAAATATTCTCTGGGTGTATTTGATCGTAAATGCTGGATTTGGGCCGCATTGATTTGGTTAAAAGGCAGCTCTGTCCCATTTAAAAATATTAGTCACCCCACAATGGTATTGACCAGGAGCAAGTATTTATAGTGCATAGGAAGGCACAATCTAGATATCGCTTTTCGTCATATTATTCTTCTTCACACCAAATTTGTGCAATCAATGGAAGCCAAACAACGAACCTCGAGATTTCATTCAAACTGTATAACATAATGTAGGTCTACTTCTGTATAGCATGTGCTATGTATTTTTCATTTTTGTAAACTTCATACTTTGAGATATTTGCGATTAAAAATGCAAACAATTCCCATAGAGATAACATTGAGACTAGCTTTCCATTTTTACGTTTGATTCCGCTAACGCTAATTTCTTTCCAGTTGTCAACTGGGTGGCATTGCTCAGTGGGTAGAGCATGTGTTCCACAACCGGAGGGTTGGCGGTTCAATCCCCACCTCAACTAAATCCATCTCAATGGTTACGGGAATTCCTATGCACAAGTAGACCAGGGTTTGGTCCATTTTGACATGATATCAATGATATGAAGGCATTTTAACTTCCTCTCCTGTTTGGGGTCAACTTTCTGTCTGGTGTGCTCCCTCCTGCAGCTCAGAGCCCCGTGTTCTCCCACCTGTCCTCCTCACTGCAGGGCCTGTGGACCATCAGGGCCTTCAGAGCCGAGGAGCGTTTCCAGACCATCTTCAACGCCCACCAGGACCTGCACTCAGGTGCCCCGCCCCTTTTCTCTGATGCCGCCACTGTACTGCAGCATGATTGATCCATTATGTTATTATTCATTCATTATTCATTTGGCCCATGACCATGGGTTGATCGTCAAGCATGGAGGCTAGGAGGGTGTTTGACTCCCAGCCAATATTCAATCCTGTGTCCCCAGTCTAGCCTTCCTCATCCTTGAGCAAGATGCAACTAACTCCTACCTGCCCCTACCCCTAGTTTAATGACTGAACTGTATCATTCACTTCTAGTCTTTGGATAAAAGTGTCTGCTCAATAACTAACTGGCCAATGATACTGACATAATGCTGTGGACCTCCTCTTCCTCTCATACTCAGCGGCGTGGTTCATGGTCATGGTGACGTCACGCTGGTTCTCTCTCTGCTTGGACTCCATCTGCTCTGTCTTCATCACCTTCACCGCCCTGGGCTGCGTCTTCTGCCGAGAAGGTGCTGGAACAGCGCGTCCAACACGCATACATGCTGTAGGGAGGGGACTCGGCAGGGTCCTCACGATGGAATAGACCTATTTTTTAATGCACGATATGTACTCTGTAAATATATATTGTGCGATTTTGTAAATATTGCTATACAATGTTCTGATTTTGGATCAGATTTGATCTTTCGCATGGTTTAACATTACGGTTCAGATTCTACATGACCGTCGCCATTGTTTGTGAAATGAGCGTGGCCGAACAGAACAGTTCAGAACATCAGGTTGATGTGATTTCACTGTTGGTGAAAACATTGTAGCGCACTCTGTAGGACAGTATCATTCATTTGCTTCCACCAAGATAGCGGACGTTCTTTGTCTTAAAACATTTGTTAAAATGGTAAAAATATTGGTAAACATTGGTAAAAATATTCACTGAGTCAACCTGACAAGGTATTGTGAAAGCATAGAATCTCATACTTTGTAAGTCGCTTTGGATAAAAGCGTCTGCTAAATGCCCTAAATGTAAGTTGAAGTTTCTGAAGCTATGTGTCGGGAATCAGAATGGGTCTCCATTCCAGTTGGCAGTGGCTGGGAGCAGGACACAAACACCTCTGAAAACTCTGAAAACTCAGAGTTGGTTTCCAAGATGAAATAGTTTTTTGGAACTCCCGGTGTGGTGTTATCTAGCTGCGGGCCCTGTGTGTTAGTGAAGTCTGTCTGGGGTTGACGTGTGTGTGTATGTGTGTGTGTGTGTAGGTCTTGGCGCTGGCGAAGTGGGTCTGGTGCTCACCTATGCTATCACCTTGATGGGCGGCTTTCAGTGGACAATCAGACAGAGTGCAGAGGTGGAGAACCTGGTAGGTCAAACATCCCATAATATCATGTGCCGCTTTTAAAAGGATCCCACTTTTGAATTAAAGTGTGCTCCTCCATGTAATCTCTTGAGAATTACGTTGACAATGGTCGCCAGAATCAGATCCAGAACCAGATCCAGAACCAGAACCAGATCCTCTGTGCTATTGCAGAGCTTCCGGAGGCAGACGGCACAGAGCCTGGGCCGCAAAGCAGGAACTGTTTCATATATTTCTACATTTCTGACAAATGTACTTATTGTAAGTCGCTTTGGATAAAAGCATCTGCTAAACGCCCTAAATGTAAATGAAAATGTACCTTATGAAACGCATTCATGCGAGTGAGTGAAGCCGCCAGATGGGGACGTAGTGGTGTTGATTGGAAGCCATTACAGACACTTTTTTTTTGTTTACTGCTAATGGACGAGTTGTCAATGTTTTTTGCTGTTGTTTCAATTACAGATCCCCGCCTCCAGCAACATGATTTCTCGAAACAATGAGCTCGGCTGTTGTTTCGAGACTTTAAAAGTTGGATTTTTGAGACTACATTGACCATAACAGGCAGCATCCTGTTTTTCCTGCCTTTTCCAGTATTTTCAGCTCTTAATTTTCGGATGTCATACATTTCTGACAGATAAGGCTTACTTAATTTTTTTTTCGTTCTTTTGTTTTGTGTTCCTTTCCATTTTCATTTGTGTCTTTCTTTGTTTCCTGTGACCTATTTTGCTTGTATGAACTGGTCCCCTTTCTTGCTAACAAGAAAGGGGGCGTGGCAATCGATAAACACCAAGTCTCGTAGCACTAATTTGACTGGGTTTACAAAGGACAACGTTGTGGAAATTAATGTGTTTTCAATGAGCCTTAGTTCTTTTGAAACATGCTATCTCTTCCTTTCCTTTTTCTCGCTGTATCACTTTCTGTCTCTCTTAAGATGACCTCAGTGGAACGAGTGGTAGAGTACGCAGAGCTGGAGAGTGAAGCACCATGGGAAACCCAGAAGAGTCCTCCACCTGATTGGCCGGGCCAAGGCCTGGTGACTTTCGACAAGGTCAACTTCTCCTACAGTGAGGACGGGCCACTGGTCCTCCGCAACTTGACGGCCACGTTCCTGCCCAGGGAGAAGGTCAGTTGTCCTGGCCTGGCTGCTGGCCACTCTGCAGCATCTAGGGTCGCCCCGCCTGAGATCTGAAGTATGATTGGTTGTGCTCTCCGTATGTCCTTCAGGTGGGTGTGGTGGGGAGAACCGGTGCTGGGAAGAGCTCCCTGGTGTCGGCCCTGTTCCGCCTGGCAGAACCCAAGGGAAAGATCTACCTGGATGGAGTGCTGACCTCTGAGCTAGGCCTCCACGACCTGCGCAAGAAGATGTCCATCATTCCTCAGGTACTCCTCCACCTTCTGGGAGGAGCCGGCTGGTTCACCACATGCTTCTGGAGTGTCTGTTCCTGAACTCTCCTCTGATTGGTCCCCCAGGATCCTGTGCTGTTCACTGGTACCATGAGGAAGAACCTGGACCCTTTCAACCAGCACTCTGATGAAGACCTGTGGAGCTCTCTGCAAGAGGCTAGTCATAGAACCCCTGCACTCACCGTTAAAACATGCTATCTGACACACACCAGCTACCATATTAACACACACACATGCTGTCTACACACCAGATACACTATTAACACACACACCTCAGTTACAATAGTAACACACACACTGATACTCCAGTCAATGGTTCCTTAAAGCGCCACTACATCCCTACAGGAAATGGTTCTGTTAAGGAAGTGTATTTTTGTGTTAAAGGAAGTGGGTCTGTGTTCTCCGGGTGCAGGTGCAGCTGAAGTCCGCGGTGGAGGAGCTTCCCGGCAAGTTGGAGACGGTTCTGGCGGAGTCGGGCTCCAACTTCAGCGTGGGCCAGAGGCAGCTGGTGTGTCTGGCCCGAGCCATCCTGAGGAAAAACCGCGTGCTCATCATTGACGAGGCCACGGCCAACGTGGACCCCAGGTACTGCCCGCAAACCTAGTCTGCACTCGTAGTAGCGTGTTGGTCCCGGCAGGGCTGCTGCTGGCGCTGTGCTTTGGGTCCCGGCTCTGTGTGGCTCTCCAAGTCTCAGCTTGATATCCCTCCACAGGACGGACGAGCTGATCCAGACCACGATCCGGGACAAGTTCAGAGACTGCACGGTGCTCACCATCGCTCACAGGCTCAACACCATCATAGACAGCGACCGCATCCTGGTGAGAGACCCTCTTCTCCTCCAGCAACTCTTTAGGATGCACTCACCCACCCCACCCCTACAATGTGTCTCTATATGCGCTGTCCACCCATACCTGCTCCTTAATGACCTCTCTAATGACCTCTCTCACCTGTCTTTGTACTGTCTATCCCATACCTGGTCCTTAATGACCTGTCTCTCTACTCTAACCTCTACTTGTTCCTTAATGGCCTGTCTCTGTACTCTCTATCCCATACCTGGTCCTTAATGACCAGTCTCTCTACTCTTACCCCTACTTGTTCCTTGATGACCTGTCTCTACTGTCTAACTCCTACCTGCTCCTTAATGAATGACACACAGTATTAGTTTTGATATGCTCAATATTTTATTAGCATTTTCTTTATTCAGGTTATGGACAACGGTGTCATCCAGGCATTTGGCCATGCCCACATCCTGCTTCAGGACAAAGACAGCATCTTCTTCAATTTGGTGCATAATATGGGTCCCACTGATGCAGCCGCTATCGTTGAGTCAGCCAGAAAGGTGGGGTACTTTCTGCATCCCCCCCTCCCCTCCCAACTGTACTTCCTGCAAAGCACCCCTACTTCCTGTGACACATCTCACTGCACTGCCCCAAGCTGGATGCAAGCTGATGAAAACCCTTGACTACTTTCACTCAAGCCTTTTTTTCACCCTGAATGTTAATTGACCAATCAGATAGCTGATAGGCAAACTGTGTCGTAATGCCTTCTGCAACACAAAGGAGGTGCCTCAACTTTTTGTGTTTTTCTAGTTATGGTCTTTCTATTTGGTGCTTAAATTTTTTTTTATCAAATCTGTTTGCCGTGTCATCGCTGCATCTTTTTGTGACATGTCCTTCTGCTTTTCATTCAAATTATATGTTATATGTATATATGTTATATGTTTATTTAAATTGCAACACTTTACACTTACCTCCTGAGACCTCCAAATTCCCTATTGTGTGAGAAAGTGTAAACCAATGAATGCATAACGTAGCAATAACTGACTAACTGCTCTTGTGATAATAACAATTGCATGCATATATGAAAGCTAACAGCCTGCTCTCTTGATCACAGGTGTACCAGGCAGCTCAGCTGCCCCTCAGGCCGGGGGAAATGCAACCACACACGCCAAATGACTTACTCACCAAATAGCTACTGTAGAATGGATGTATCACATTAGCATTGGCCACTACAAATACTTCTACATATCTTATTGTATTATTTTATTTTGACAATAGCTACATGTTTTAAACTTTTCTTTTTGTTATATTCAGTTTTGTAAGATAGCAGATGATTGGCGGCATTTTGAACTGTTTCAAAATATGTGACGATGGCAATGAATAAAGCAAAGCTTCTTAAGCGTAGTTTTGGAGCAGACACGGACAGTCTTAACAGCACTGGTGATAGTTACGCTAGTTGGGGTCACCAACCTTTTCAACCTGAAAGCGACTTCAAGGGTACTGTGTAATACGAAGGGCTACTTGTTTGGTAGCCTTCAAATTCTTCATATTCTTCTCGTCTCTGAACATAGTCATTGCAATTGTCATCATTACTCCTTTCAAGACCTCCCTGTCTGTCTTTTTTGTTCTTTATCAAAAAATGTGCAGCTCTAAATTAAGTTTCAGTTGCTTTTTGGGACTTTTTCACCAGCCTCGTGAAAAATGACTTTTAACTGCTTTTAGCTACTTTTAACTCCGGGGCCTTTTCTGACGGAAGGGCACTGCCAGGTGGGTAGTTAGCATGGAAGCTAGTGAGGTAATGTCTCTCCACATTGTGCCGCAAGTTGTCTTTCGCTTTCCCGCCATGTTTTTCTTTATTTTGGGGGTATAACCTGCATCCAGCTCCCCATTTTATTTGCGCTGGCTAGCTTATCTCAGCCAAGAGTGCACGCGATATTGAACTTTCCAGACAAGCTCAGAGTTCATAAAACATTTTTGTTTTTAAAATGTTAAATTCAATATTGCCATTGCCTTTAAATCCACATCAATGCAAGTGTTTGAAGTGTTTGATTAAAAAAGATCAACACAATGAAATAAAAATTGTTAACATTTTTCTCCATGGTGACTAGTGCTATTTTTACAACATGCCCTGTGGGCAACTCGCGTGGTCCCTGTGGGCACCCAGGGACCCAGGTGCTCGGGGGCACCATATTGGCTACCTGCCCCCACTATCTACTAACCCTAGTAGATAGTTACACTACCAACTTGTTAGCTAATTAGATGAGTGCCTAGTGACGCTATTAGGTGGTCTGTGTGCATATCCCTTCATTTTACTTTTCATTACATCGGACAACTCGTATTAGTCACATGTTCGATACAATGCAAATGTATATATATATATTCAAGGAAATGTGTAAAAAACCATCCATATTTTAAGACAAAAACTTTTGAACCTGCACTATGTAGGTTTTTTTTAATTAGCAGCCTCTAATGGCTTCAGTTGTAGCTAGGTATAGCTATATAATATATATATATAATTGTTTTTTTGAACGCTATATAAATATTTTGCCATGGTTGGGGGGACAAAAAACATTTTCACGTTCCGATATTTAAAGGAATGACAACATATTTCATGTTGGAAACATGTTTTGTGTTAAATATGACATTTAGGGTTTATTTCTGGCTTCATCACAAATATAATATTTTGACAGTTCTGAACATCTCTGATAATTTCCCAAAGACTTGTTATTGTCAGCCATCCATATTCCATGACATGAACAGGTCTGAAGGCAATCGTACAACAGGTTCTGAACAGAGGACTGAATATTTATTTTTAAACAGGTTTTTGCCAAATGTAAAACAATTTACTTACTACATTTAGAAGTCTTAACACTAAAACAGATATTTGCAGCCCTGAAGTAAAACTCTGAAGATCACAATAAAATGGGCTTCACATATATATTGTTGGGGATTACTGTGATGATACAGGATTCTGGAGATGTTGCTTTGACAAGGAATACAAATGCCACTGGAAAAGGCAAATATAAAACTGCTTCAATTCACAAACAAAACACATTTACCCTGCAATAATGACAGCAGTACTATGCTGATGGTAGCTCTGTCACTCTATAAATGTACATTAAAAATACAAACATTTGCTCACACAGCATGTGCTCACAGATTCAAGCTTGGACCATTTTACAACAAGGCAAGATGTGCATAACCAACCCAAAGGACATACAGGCTTCATGGCCAACAGGGGATGCTGTAACACCTGTTGATTAAGTCCCAAATAACGGGTAGGAACTGCTTGTTCACTATTGACACATGGCTTGGTTTTGCTACTGCATTCACATCAAGAGCATTTGGGCAACCTGAAAAAAGCATTACAGTTGTTTTGTCTTTTTTGTCAACTGAGCTTGAGGTCAGAACAACAACAAACACTTAACACACACAATTGTAATGCTAGATTTAAGTGAGAAGAAGCCACAAAGCTTGCACTAATCTGGAAATGGATCAGAAACATGATAAGGACACTAAACAATGAACAGCCAGCTCCAAAGGCATTTTGTGCAACAACAACTTAATGAGGTAAATACATACATTTGACAGGTTTTGGTTTTACAACAGTGCTTCCCAAACACTTTGGAAAAACCCTCATACCCGAGAACATCTGGGTTCCACATGTGGCGCCGATAGAGCCGCTTGTTCTCCAAAAGCCCACCCCTTCCTTCGTTACCGCTAGGCAGTATTGAAGGGTGGGTGGGTGTTTACATGGCAGTCTCATGGATCACCAGGTTGCTAGGGGCACTGCTTTGTCCGTTGCCGGGGCGCTTCCTGTTCTCGTAGGCCTGGAAGCAAG
The DNA here is from genome assembly GCA_900302335.1 of Phycis phycis. Taxonomy (NCBI): domain Eukaryota; kingdom Metazoa; phylum Chordata; class Actinopteri; order Gadiformes; family Phycidae; genus Phycis; species Phycis phycis. The sequence goes on from OMKQ01054616.1 coordinate 9,787, forward strand.
TGGTCATTTTAGTCATGAAACAGTTTTTAACCTCTTGCCACATTTCAGATCAGATCTAGAAACTTCACGCTGCTTGTAACATGCAATTGGTGCTTGGTGCATGCTGCTTTTCAACCACGTTGTCTGGTAAGTCGTCCGCTGTGCATGTCCTACTGCAACGTTAGTCAAACTTAATCATCAGCATGACGTCGCCTCGCTGTCAATGGGGCACGTTTTGAAGTGTTTCTTTGTACAATGAAAACATTTAAAACAATCGGTGTTTGCCATTTCCCTCAGGGAATATCAAAGTACTTCTGTCTGACGGTCTGTGTACAAAGACTGCTAGCACAGTTCCATGGTTGGAAACTTGCACGCTATTCAATTATTTTGCATCACGTTGTCGTAAACTTTCAGGTTACAAAGTTTATGTTTGCTATGTATGCGCTCAGTTTTTCCTGTCATTCAAAACATTTCGCCAAAACGTGCTACACTAAACTGCAAACAGTCTTTACAGACTTTGTGTTTGAATAAGTAGAGTTTTTTCTTTACTCAAGAAACACCAAGTTCTACATAGAGCTTTACATCGCAGCTCTTGCATTTCAAGACAACCACAGACCTCCACCCAGAGGCGTGTGCAGCTACCAGGTTTAGCCGGCAGCTTGAGGATCCAATGGAATTTTCTCACATGCTTTTGATAGTTCAAATATTTGTAAAACACAGACAGACCTAAAGGGTGCCCAACAATCATTCATTTTATACACCCTTATTTGATACATTACTCAAATTAGGGATTAACAAGGACCATATTTTACCACCAGGTTGAAGTGGGATTAGTCACAATGAGCAATTTCATAATACATTAACTGATGACATCACAAGTGGGAGTGTCCACACAGATGTATGATTGACAGGACAACTCACAGCCTCACACCTGGTGGTATGTTAGCAGCCCAAACAGAACCACCCAGATTCCATGGCCACCTTGATATGCAAGCAACAGCTGGGGGTTGAACCCTGTTATTCCACAACTTTGTGGACTTATTGTAAATCATTGGACTTTTGTATCGCGGACTGCAGAAAGCTCTATGAGATGTCACGCTATGAAGCCGCAGGCCTGGTGTTGTTGCACGTGCGGGAGACATTTTCATCATCTTATCTTTAATGGTGGGATATGTGGGGAAAAGGCACAGCCAGTGAGGGAATACATTCCGGGTGACAGCTACACGTACAACGCAATGACACATTCCCCCATCACTGATTCACCTTGTTTTCTACGCTGCCTGTGACATGAAGTGATCTCTTGATGACAGGCTCTCCACATTTGGACAGGAGAACAGGGGGAGGGTTTTATGACGGTCTTAAATAAGGAAGGAACCCCCGTCCTTTGTATACTCATTTACACATCTGAACCTTGTTTTCTTAAGCAAACCCAGAGAAGACCCTTTGAAAGCTGTTGACCTCTTGGGTCTGACTCACGCCATTTGGGAAGGAGACTATAGGGGACATGTCTAATCTGTAAACCCAATGTTGTGATTGGTTAATGTATGTGGGAGGAATCAATTTTTCACATTTCAGTTCTTTGCCAAACAAACTCAGGTTTTGTTGTTGCTTGTTCACAGGCGACAATAAAGTCTTTATCTGTCAAACTCACGTTTCTTGACCTCTTTTGTTTTGTTAAAGTATCGTGTTTTATCCTTGACACGCGTGCAAAATCAGTTGTTGCCACTAGGGCTCTCTCTAGGCAGACGTAGATTTTTTGGGGGGAGATTTGGACACAGTAGAGATTAGAGAGTATAGTAGAGAGAGTCACAAGGACTGAGCCTTCATTTCGATTCCTGGGGGTCACAAATCGAGAAATAAAATGGCACCTCAATTCAAAACGACTCCAGATTTGTGTAAAGGGGCATTTAGCAGACGCTTTTGTCCAAAGCGACTTACAATCAGTACATGTTGTGGGGTTCGGCATGTGGACAGTTGGAGGAGGAGGGGGATCAAGGGGATCGAACTGCCGACCCTACGGTTAGTGGACGACCCGATCTGTCCACCCGCTCTATGCACTGAGCTACTGCCATTCAGTCTGCAAGGTGACTCAGCGAGGACTCACCTTCTTCGCGGCGGCCAGGAGATCTGCGGCCTCGTGCTTGCCGGTCTGCTGCACCATCTTGTAGAATATGCCCCTGCGGTCCTGTAGGAGGGTATAGGGTGCCTCGTAGGCCTGGATTTCCCCCGCGTCCAGCACCTGAACACACAGTGGCCTCTCACGTCAAAAGATGTTCCATTACCACGGGGAACACTAAAGTCAAAACTGCCGTTACGGCATTGAGGCGTCTTTGTGCTGTTCTCGACCCAACGGTGACTTGATGCAAGACATGCTTAAGTTAAGTAAGCTTGCAAAGGTTGTGTCAGATCAATGGATTTCTAAAGACGTTTGTGAATCAGCAATCAAAGCTCCTCAGAAATGCTAGCTTCACCCATACCACACGGTTTGTACTCTTGGAAAATGGTTAAGGGCTGTAGCTTAAAAACCAGCATGGGTGCTGGTAAACCCAGGGTACAAGGTAAGGGGTCAACAGGAGGAGGAATTAGGAGGAACGAGAAGGGGTGAGGAGAGGCGGAAGGAGGGGGCAGAGAAAGAAAGGAGGAACTAGGAAGAAAGGAAAGCTAAGGAATGAGTTGGGAGGAAGGGGAAGGATGAGAGATAGGTGAAGGCATGACGTGGAAGGGGAGGAGGGGTCAAGCGCTGTGGGTGCTGGAGGAGAAGAGGGTCTCTCACCAGGATGCGGTCGCTGTCTATGATGGTGTTGAGCCTGTGAGCGATGGTGAGCACCGTGCAGTCTCTGAACTTGTCCCGGATCGTGGTCTGGATCAGCTCGTCCGTCCTGTGGAGGGATATCAAGCTGAGACTTGGAGAGCCACACAGAGCTGGGACCCAAAGCACAGCGCCAGCAGCAGCCCTGCTGGGACCAACACGCTACTACGAGTGC
>OMKQ01054623.1:0-16438 GCA_900302335.1 Phycis phycis
GGGGGGGGGGTCAGAACATCAGTCACCAGAACAAGTTTCAAGCATTTCAATTGCTAGGTTAACCATTGCTAGTATACAACAGCTCTGGTTAAGTGCCAAGTTACACAGAGCAATGGGCTTTGACACAGCCCTCTAGCCTCTATATAGCCCTCTAGACCAAAACACTGTGTGTATACTGTTGTGGCTTGATCTGTGTGTGGTATATGTGGGTGGGAGTGGCCAGTGCATGGGAGTGGCCTATACATCAGCATGGTCTGTGTGGGCGTGGTCAGTGTGTGGGCTCCACCTACCCTTGTTGAGGTAGAAGGGCTGCAGGCCCTGGGCAGCCTGCTCCTTCTGCTTCCTCTTGAACTCCAGCTCCTTCTCCCTCTGCATCTCCTGGTTCTTCCTGGACCGCTCCTGGTTTTCCTGCAAAACAAGTCACATGATGAACACACACAATAGAGATCAGAGTTTAAAAGGCTATATAAGCGTGCTTAAAAGTCTGTGGGGGTGTCTGTGTAGTCAGGTGACCAGGGGGGTGTAGTCAGGTGACCAGGAGGGTGTAGTCAGGTGACCTCACCATCCTCAGCAGCAGACTCTTCAGCTGGTCCTTCTTGGAGGTGCGGGAAGTCTTCTTTATCATCTTCTTCACAGTCTGAGGAGAAAGAGGACACACACACATTACACACACAGATACATACAATATGTACAACTAATTTTTTGAACATCTTCACATTACATCTTATATATATATTGATAGCTATTTTCAAGCAGGACACATAATGAAACAGTCCAACACAAAGTCTTTGCTGTTATTATGCATATTGTTGTGAGACTAAGATGGGTTCTTCATGGGCCCGTAGGCCCGCGTGTGAGTTCGACACGCCCGGCCGCCCGGAACACCACCACAACGCCGGGGGTCCGGAGGGCCACAACACACCTCCAGCTCGCTGTGCTTGATGTCATCAATGAAGCGGTATGTCTTGCCGAAGATGTCCGGGTTGAATTCTCCTGAGAGGTCATCGAAGCGAGGGTCTCGGCTCATCTGGACGCAGCACAGGGAGCGTCACAATAAAGCATATTATCACACCAGAATTTAATAGAAAAGCTATTGTTAGAATTGAATAGCTGTCATTACAAAATCATCATTCTAACCATGATAATAGGACCAGACTGAAGAGCTTTAACTCACCCTTTTCTTGGCTGGGACAACGCCTCTCAGGAAAGGAACGTATCTCTTGGAGGAGATCTCCATGGGCCTGGAGGAACACACAGGGTCGTGGTCAGAGCGCTGGACTCACAGCCAACAGGTTCTGGGTTCAAGCCCCAGCAAGATGCCCGTTAACCATACCAGCTCCTATCTGTCGACTCGCTGGATGTTGGATAGTGTTAGCTAGCACTGACCTTCAGACTAGTTCTATATAGTTATGATGCTATGCTAAACATGCTAAACAGCGGCACCTACTTGACCTTCAGACTCGTTATATATAGTTATAGTTCTGAAAGTTTTCACAGTGATATGAAATAGGGTTCATTTCCATGGAGATATCCAACAGGACTCGTTACCATGAAGATATGAAAGAGTGAAAAATTGTATTCATGGTGACCAAATGTGCAAAATGTGCATGTGCATTTGTGGTGTGAAATGCTGTACTGCCCTCTCACGTAGAGTTAATGTGATCCAAGCAGGCAGCTCTGGACCATTGCGGGACGTAGCAATATGGAGTCAGATCTAGCAGGTCAATGGTCACCTGTTCTTGTTGAGCCGTTTCTGTCCTCGACGTGCGCGGGGGGCATCGGTGGAGCCATGGGCCATCTTGTTGTAGGCCTTCATTCCGACCTTCTGCTGGAGCTTCACAATGTCCTCAAATGACATGGAGGACAGCTCTGGAACACAGACACCAGGAAACGTTCGGACCAATGCAAGCAGGGGCCACTGGTTCTACAGTTCAGGGTTCGGACCCATGGTTGACTGAAAGGACTTCTAGAAATAATATGTAGTGAGAACATTTTGGCAGCAGGTGGCCTGCATGCTGGTAAGATGGTTGAGATGGTGCCTACAAGAGAACATGAGGAAGTCTTCTGATCAAACTGGGACCTAACCCTAACCCTGACCCGGACCTAACCCTGACATAACCCCGACCCTGACCCTAACACTGAGGATTAGCTCTAAACCAGAATGCAGATTCGAGCCAACATGTAAACACACTGCTCTGGGATAAAGTACATGTTACTTAATCTCAATAACTGGGTAAAAACGAGTTTACAAATAACTTGATAACAGATGCATTCCACCGGCAGCCACTGTGCCCTCAGGCAAGACCCAACAACTCAGTGAAGGACGTTTAGTTTACTGTCTGAGATAGTTGGATCTAGTTGTAGCCAAACAACGGCTAGCAGGACGTTAGCTCACCATTCTTCACATCTTCTTCAGTGAGGGTGTTTCCTGCAGCACCCTTCTCCGTCTCTCCACCTTCATCATCCTCTTCACCAGAGCTTTCAGTCTCCTCCTCTTCATCACTACCTTCACCCCGCTCCTCCTCTTCATCACTACCTTCACACCGCTCCCTATCTTCGTCACTATCTTCACCCCGCTCCTCCTCCTCTTCATCACTAGATCCGCACCCCTCATCGTCCTCCTGCTCCTCCCCCTCGTGCTCCTCCCGCTCTGCCGTGCTGTTCTTGGTCAGAAGCGCGAAGTTCGCTTCCAGGTCGACATCGGACTCTCCCTCGCTGTCGCTTGACAACGCCGTCGCCTCCATCTTCCTCTTCCTAACAACGGCACGTTGATCGCAACTTTTCAGCTGCGCCTTCCTGGGTACGGCCGACATGACGATGAAGATGAGGAACAACCGACTGCTCCTCCGTGATGACCTGAGAATCAAACCACAACACACAGAATCAACACCTGAACGCGTGGCTCAGTGGACTGGTTACTCATGAAAGATGAGGTCATCACAGTAGTTATTTATACCAATACTAGTGGTTATATATAAACACTATAACTAATACCTCATCACTACAACCTCACTTATTTCTAATAATCACTACTACCTCACCTATATCTAATAATCACTACTACCTCGCCTGGTCAGCCGCGGGATTCAGGCATGGCGTCCATCGCTCATCAGAAATCAGCAGTTACACCAAAAAGAAAATCCAACTAGAGCTCCGACAAGTGGGCTGAAGAACTATAACTTCATATTAGTAGAAATACACAAAGGTAGAAGCTCTTCCTCCAACATGTGGGACCGTGTTTTCCTCCTCTTCCGGGAAGCCTTTGGTCAGCTGACCGCCAGCGGGCGGTGCTGCCGCCTAGCGGCCAGCTACTTGTTTTGATAAGATCTGCGTGTTGCCGTTCATGTGTGTGATTCCTCTGTAAACCAGAGCGGCTGGTTTAGGGGCTTAATTGAGGCTGTACAGCTTGTTCTTTATTCACGATACTGGTAGAATAAACACCGGGTTTGATTTCATATTGGTATACAACACAAGTCACATGGTCCTCTTCAGGACAAGTGAGACTGAAGATGGAGAGAGGGATGGATGATGCACAGGTGGATAGATTGATAAAAGGGTGATATGTCGGACAGTGTTTAGATTCTGGAAATTATTTACAATTTCATGGTAAAAAAAATAACAAAAGCAGTGAACTTGTAGCTAACTTTATTCAGTTCAGCTGAACCATCGATAGATACTCCAGTATTACTACAACAACAGGACTCCAAGTGCTGCTGCATGTAGCTGCAGTTTGATTTCATATTATAATATTAATAACAATCATCTAGTTCAAAAATATCTTTCATTCTTCTTCTATCTTAAAGAAGCGGTTATTTGGCTGTAGAATCAAATAATATAAATTCTTCCTCCTGAGTGTAACCTTTGACCGCCCACAACAGATGAACCCATCAAAAGGAGGGAGAATGGTCTCCCTTAGGTCACTAATGCTAACAATGCAAATGGTCTGTATTCACCGCTGGCCGAGGGAGGCCACCGGTGAATACAGACCATTTGTTGTGGTGCTTGTTTTTTAGAATGATGATGATGACAATAATGATAATGATAATAATCATAATAATGCTAAAAATAGTGTTCATGCCTTCACAGTGATGAGTCCTGAGAGCTGGATGTGTAAGATCGTTCATAAAAATGGAAAACTCCCTGATTCATAAGAAATGTTTTGTGAAAAGTTGGAAATGTTATTTAAAAGCTTTACATAAGTCTTTGTCTTCTCCAGACCTGAAAGACAAGATCCCTTCAAGTAGCATTTAGATTCAACCCAGTACACTTAGCTAGCAGTGGACCTGCTAGCATGTTAGCAGTACACTTATTAAACACGCTAGCTTGTTAGCAGTACACTTATAAACACGCTAGCTTGGTAGCAGTACACTTATAAACACGCTAGTGTGTTAGCAGTACACTTATAAAGACGCTAGTCTGTTAGCAGTACACTTATAAACACGCTAGCTTGTAGCAGTACACTTATAAACACGCTAGTGTGTTAGCAGTACACTTATAAACACGCAAATGTTTTAGCAATTTAAGCTTCATCCGCGGGCCTTGGAGGGGAAGTTATATTAGCCACTCCCACGCTGCAGCCTCATGTCACTTCCTGTCTGGCCGTCCAGCTTCCTGTCCTAGCAGGTGGCATCTCCGTGGGAGGGGCAGCGGCAGGTGAAGCCTCCGGGCCGCGGGAGACACAGCTGGGGGCAGCCGCCGTTGTTGAAGCAGTAGTTGTATCCTAGCAACCAGTCAAAGAGGAAGTCAGAGCGGTATCACTCATAATGCACCAGGACATTCGACCCCCTGGGTCTGTACCTGGGTCTACCTTGGTCTCTACTTGGGTCTACCATGGTCTCTACCTGGGTCTCCACCTGGGTCTACTATTGTCTCTACCTGGGTCTCTACCTGGGTCTACCTTGGTCTCTACCTGGCTCTCTACCTGGGTCTACCATGGTCTCTACCTGGGTCTCTACCTGGGCTCTCTACCTGGGCCTCATATTTAAGGTTCAGACTGTGATTCTCAGTGAAGTCTATCACAAGGCTGGTGAGCTTCTGGATGCCTCATCGTCCAGATGAACATGATGTATGAGAGCCTCCTCAGCTGCAGAGGAGTGGTCTGTCGCCCTGACAACCTGTAGTTTACACTCTGGATAGAGGTGTGACCCACGGTGAGGTGGGTGTTACCCAGGGTGGATATTCACAACTGAAGTGTTCTCCTGCGCTGAGCTTTAAGGTCGGGGTCGGGGTCAGGGGTCGTTAGGGTACCTTGGTAACATTGTGTGGTTGCCACGGCAATCCCGTACGGCTGAGAACGCTTCTGAGGCAGGAAGTCATCCGTCTCTCTCTGCACACTGAGATCCACCGATACCACAGCCTCCCTGCACACACACACACACACACACCGAATTAGAATCAGTCACTGAAACACTACATCTCATATTATGTTATACTATGGACCAGCAGACCAGGGACACACAGCAGACCCCCCGCTGGTGTTGACCTCCTCTGGTAAACACCAGGGAACCAGTTCAGAGATGAGAAGTTATTTAACAGGTTAACACTCACACACACCACCAGGTTGTCACACACCTTTACTAGTAGCACTACTACTAATACTGCTACTATACTATATACTATATAATACACAGCATGAGGTAATGTAATACACAGTATGAGGTAGTCTAATACACAGTATGAGGTAGTACAATACACAGCATGAAGTAAGGTAATACACAGTATGAGGTAGTGTAATACACAGTATGAGGTAGTACAATACACAGCATGAGGTAAGGTAATACACAGTATGAGGTAGTATAATACACAGTATGGTCTAGTATAATACACAGTACAAGGTGGTATAATATACTGTATGGTGTAGTATTAGGTGGTACCTCCTCCAGTCAGTGTAGAACAGTAGTCCCCCGTGGGACGCAAGGCCGAAGGGGTACTGGACCCCTGAGACCACCTGGAGACGCTCCCGCCGTCCGGCGTCCCAACACTCCACCCTCCGCGTACCTGAGCCAATCAGAACACACAGCCAGAATAGCCAATCAGAACACCCCACACAGCCAGAACAGCCAATCAGAGGCACAGAATGTATACGATTATTCTTTACATTTCCACTCCACCACACTGACTGTAGGATCAGGCTGTCACCACTCTGACTGAATGATAAACCTGTCACCACTCTGACTGTATGGTCAGGCTGTCACCACTCTGACTGTATATTCAGGCTGTCACCACTCTGACTGTATATTCAGGCTGTCACCACTCCACTTTCTACAGCTCTGTCTGTTCTTGTTTTTCAATGGTTGATCTCTTTTTAACTGTGCTACTGTCTCCCGGGGAGATGAGGAATCTTGCCCTCTGACCTGGTTCAGGTGAGGGGCTCTGTGTGTTCCCATGGTTACCTGCGTCCGCCCAGCAGAGGAACTGGGTCTCAGGGTCGAAGGTCAGTCCGTTGGGCAGGCCCAGGTCCTCCTTCACCAGAACCGTCCTGCCGGAGCCATCCATGTTGGCCTCCTCGATGGTGGGTCCATCCCGGTTCCAGTCAGCCCAGTACAGTCGGCTAGAACCACACCACCACTTAGTACTGCAGTACTACTGTGTTCTGCTAGTACTACTAGCGTTCTAATACTGTTGATACTTCTATTAGCACAACTTCTACTGCTCCTCCCGCAGTACTCTGTTAATACTGTAGTATTCCTGTTAATACTGTAGTACTCCTGTTTATACTGTGTTCTAATATGCAGATCCTTCTACTGGTCACTCTACTGGTCCAGCCCTCCAGCTGGACCCATCAGGTGTGTCTGAATGTATGGACGCCGACGGGGAGCCACCCACCCGTAGGTGGGGTCCACGACGATGGGCCTGGGGTTCACCAGGTCCGTGTTGAACAGGACGTGGCGCTGGCTGCCGTCCAGCTGGGACACCTCCACGGTGTCGCGCACGGAGTCGGTCCAGAACAGCAGACGAGACACATGGTCCACGGCCAGACCCTCAGGACTCTCCAGATCTGCAGAGGCGTCACCGTCCAGCGTTATGCATGGTCTTACTGTGACGTTACTGTGATGTTACTCTGATGTTACCCGTGGGGTTACTACCATGGCAGGGTTTTGTTACCTGTAGTGATGACAGGGATGATGTCACCCCCACTCAGGCTGGCCTTGCTGATGGCGGGGCCCGTGATGTCACTCCAGTACACCATTTGATCCACACAGTCAAACGCCACGGCGATCACCACGCGTTCCTGGTCACATGACAGGAACAGACCTCAGTACATGCCTCCCATAGCAGCAGGGCAGAGGTGTGTGTTACAGGGATGTGTAGCAGGGTGGAGCGTGTGTTACAGGGATGTGTAGCAGGGTGGAGGTGTGCTCCTTCCTCATGGTGTCTCCGTCCAAGGGGATCTGTTCCAACCTCCCGCTCTGGGCGAACAGGAGGCGGGCCCCCGGGGCCACCGGGATGACATCAGGCCTGGGGGTGGGGCCTACCAGGGGCGGGGCTATGGTCTGGTCGATACCTGCGGGACAGGCACCCAATAAGAAGAGGAGTCAGGGCGCAGGCGTGGGTCGGTCATCATGGATACTGACAGAGGAGAGCTGGTTGTCATGGTTACTTACAGAGGGGGTGTGTGTCCGAGGTGCGGGTGTCGGGGACCTCCAGTCCGTGGGCGTCGACACACCAGCACTGTGCTGCAGCGGGGTGGCACTGGGTGGGCCGGTAGGCTCCGCCCTCGTCACACTGGGGGACGTACTGACGGAGAGCCGGGCGTGGCCGGAAGAACGCTAGGAAGCCCCCGCTAGCAGCCGCGGTCACACTCGCCCTGTGCTGCTCACACGCTGTCTGCTCCCGCTCTGTCGAGAGAGAGGCGACTTATCACCACTCTATAACATGCAGCTCTATATCACCACTCTATAACCTGCAGCTCCACATCACCACACTATAACCTACAGCTCTATATCACCACTCTATGACAAACAGCTCTATAACCTACAGCTCTATATCACCACTCTATAACCTACACTCTATAACTCCACCGTGGAGCTCTCATGGAGGTGGAAGCCTGTTCACCTCAACAGCAAGATCTGCAGCTGAGCTCTGAGATCAGAGCTCAGCTGCAGAGAGAGGCGAGAGTTTTGCGTCTTCAGGAGACTAAATGCTGTTTACAGGGAGAAGGTCGTAAAGTAGAGGAACACAGAGCTGACACGCCTGCAGCAGCCCAAAGGACACACGTCTCCACAGCAACACTGAATACAAATGTACCTCTAAGAAAGCAGGTCTACAACACCTCTAGACCTGGTGTAACCCACTCCTATAGACCAGGTCGAACCCAGTCCTATAAAGCAACCCCTCCCTGCTCCTAAATGACCTGCGTCTGTACTGTCTAACCCCTACCTGCTCCTTAATGACCTGTCTGTACTGTAGTCATAGCAGGAGTAGTATATATAATAAATAAATTGTAACAAACAGAAAATTGACCTACCTGTATAAACAGGGCTACAGTGGTAACCATCGCCATGGAAACCTGGGCGGCATTGACAGGTGTAGGATCCCTGGGTGTTGAAGCAGACCGCGTCGCCATGACAACCACCCTGCTGACACTCATCCACATCTGGAGGGTGGAGGGGTGATTAACATTTGATCATTAACTCATTACTGGATGACTACATTTACATTTACATTGAGGGCATTTAGCAGACACTTTTATCCAAAGCGACTTACAAAAAGTACATTTGTCATAAGGTGAAACATTTCATTGCTGCTAATACAGTAAGAAGTTTCAAGCACCAGAACAAGTTTCAAGCATTCCAATTGCTAGGTTAACCATTGCTAGTATCCTACTAGTATACCACTCATGCTTCATTGTGAACTGATTACTCTTTAATGACTGAATGAAACAGGAGCTTGTCTGGTCGAGGCCAGCATCACGTCTGTGATGAGCTCCCCTCACTGTCCTGACAGCCCTGGAGGAGGAGCGGCAGGAGGAGGGTCCCCTTCTGTGTTTGGGGAGGTTCTCCTCTAAGTCCTTGATGGGGCTTGGTGTTGGAGGGCATCATGTGAAGCCACTGAGGCTGGAACCGAGGCCTACATTATGTCACCCTACATTACTACTGAAGTGGACCTGCTTTAACCAGGTGAGGTGTATGTACAGCCATAGGAAACCAGGAACCAAACAGCGTTTCTCAAACACAGTGCTGGTACCCCTGAGGATACCACTGGTTCTGCAGTACAGGTACCCCTGAGGATCGTCCTGGTACTGCGGGTCAGGGTCAGTACGCTGAGGCCAACAGGAAGAGGGGAACGTGTTGTCCTCCTGCTAGAATGACGTTATCTTTAAGAGCTGGTCATGTGACCCTGCGGGCCAAGCGAGGTGAACGGTGACATCATCTCAGTCACAAGGACCCCAAGCCAGCGTACTCATCGCCACGGTAACGACTACCCCAGACTCTGAGAGAGTGGTTATCTGATGCCCAAGGACAAGGTCAGCAGAGGCAGGCTGCGTCGAGGACAGACTAAACTCTACACACGTTGACGACACTCACACAGAGATGCACACACACACATCCTCCTATCCGCTATGCCTCCTCAAGGAGTCTCTCTCTCTCTCTCTCTCTCTCTCTCTCTCTCTCTCTCTATCTGAGGCCTACGGGGTGGTGCTGCTCACCCTCACACACCCGGCCATCTCCTCGGTAACCCGGCAGGCAGGAGCAGAGGTAGGCAGAGCCTCCACTGTAGTGACACGCTGCTCTCTCCGTGACATCACAGTCATGACTTCCTGTCTGGCAGTGGTCCACAGGAAGCTCCTCCCCTATACACACACACACACACACACATTTAGATACACACACACACAAACACACTCACAACCCCCCCCTACACACACACCATATATGGTATATATGGTGTATCAGTGTGAGGAGAACATAATCCAGACCATAATATCGTCAACAATACAACATCTGCACACAGCCCCCCCCGGGGCTACGGCCCACTCGTACGTGTGCAGGTGTTAAGCTCTCCAGGCACGAAGCCCTCCAGGCATTCGCAGCGGAAACTCCCCGGCTGATTGGTGCAGATGGAGCCCCGCCCACAGGCTGGGGGGCTGGCCCGGCACTCATCTACATCTACACATATAGAATACATACAGGTTCATACGTAGGTTAATACATATGTTCATACATATAGAATACATCATAAATTATGTCTTCTATGTATATGTAGGTTGACGTATTCAAGTGGATACATCAACCTACATATATATTCTATTCATATACTGTATGTATTCAATATGTTACCATAGCAGGTCCTCCCATCTCCGGTGAAGCCAGCAGAACACTCGCAAGTGAACTGGAGTCCGTCCCCATGACGACAGGCGGCATTGTTGTCACAGCCGTGTCGACCTGTGAAGCACGGGTTCAGCTCCGGGGGTTCGCCTGAAACAGAGGGTAGGATGTTTGGTACCTGTCCACTAGCATTTACTAGCACAGACTAGTTGGACCAGCAGCTACTAGCATGGCATAGCATAATTTAGCATATACTAGCATATACATATACTTTAGCATATACTGGCATTAACTAGCATCTACTAGCACAGGCTAGCATCATCTAGCATCTACGAGCATGGTCCAGCATTACTCAGCATCTGCTAGCATGGACTAGCATTAACCAGCAGCACTAGCATGGACTGGCATCAACTAGCATATATTAGCACGGCCTAACACCATCTATCATTTGCAAATTAACTACCATTAACCAGAATCCTAGCTCAGTAACTAGAATTGATTTACTTGGAATTTACATTACGTGGCATCACGAAGCATCTGCATTAACTACAATTTACCAGCATATTTGATTAATAAAATTCCACACTTGCAGTGCCCTGGCATTCACCAGTGGGACACGTACCACAGGTTGAAAAAAACTGTATTAGCACAGTGTGTTAGCATGGTGCTAGCATGCGGTGTTGAGAACAGTAATAGATGGTTGTGATAAAGTTATCGTGTTGTTGTGAGTCACACCACATGTTTCTCCCTTGTCACCATGGCAGCAGCCAATCAGCTTCTTAGGAGACCTTGTGACCTCAGCAGGAAGTAGGGCCAGATGTTTCACTTCAACCAATAAACCAGAGCTGAACAGATGTTAGTTTAACCTGCTGGCTACACACACACAGTGAGAGACGCACACAGACAGTCCCCTGACCCCACACACACACATCCTCCTAGCCGTTATGCCTCCTCAAGGAGTCTCTCTCTCTCTCTCTCTCTCTCCCTCTCTCTCTCTCTCTCTCTCGACAGCTGAAGAAAACACACCCCTGACCTCCAGTATTCCACAGAGCAGAGCAGAGTTTGATGCCACTGTGGGTCATTTCAGAGGTGGTGTAGGTGGTGGTGTGAGAAGAGGTGTAGGAGGAGGTGTAGCAGAGTTGTCGGAAGAGGTGTAGGAGGAGGTGTGGAAGGAGGTGTAGGAGGACGTGTAGGAGGAGCAGGACTCACTGCTCATGGACCCTATCTTGTTGCTCATGGCGTATCGGATGAGCTGGTTCTCTGCGTCGTACATGACGAAGATCTGGTCCACGCTCAGCTGCTGGGTCTGGGGCGCCCGCTGCCTCCCGTCATCATGGCGACCGTCATCATGGGGACAGCTCTGGAAGCTGATGGTCTGGCGCCACTGGAAGCTCCGAGCCTGCACCTCCCCACTGGGGAGCGTGACAGTGTACTCCCTGTTAGAGGAGGAGGTGATGACTAGAGGAGGACAGAGGAGAGAGGAGGAAGATCATTATTATTATCATTATCATTATTACAGTGTTTAGTACTGTGTGAGACACTGTAGTACTGCAGTACTGTGTGTAGGACAGGGTAGTGGTCTTACAGTTGCCGTTGTGCTGGTACAGCTCCTGGTAGGCCTGGATGTGCACTGAGGCCCCAGCGGGCAGCTCAGGGACCCGCCCCTCCAGGGTGGTGCTGACCAGCAGGTGGTCGTGCTCATCGATGCCCTGGAACTCCTGGGTGATGCTGAGTTTCTCCCCCCCCCCGAACACCACCTCAACCAGCCTGCTGAACACGCCTCCTGGGGGCAGGAAGAGGAGGGCATGTTGTTGTGTTACTGTTGTTATTATTGGTATGTTATGGTTGTTGTTGTTATTATGTTGTGTTGTTACCGATGAGGCTGAACCCGTTCTGGTAGCCTGGTTGTTCCAGAGCGAAGGCCCAGCCCATGACTCCGCCCAGCGAGGTCAGGGGCTGGAGGGCGGGGCCGAGGCTGGATGGGATGCTGCTGATGGCTACGTACGCACGGCCGTCGTTAGCCACCACATAGGAGTGGAGGTCGTTGTTGCTGAGCTGGATGGCGGTGGGAGAGTCGCCCACGAAGACGCGGCCGTTCACCTTCCCATTCATCCTCTGGGGTTTCCCTGTGGAGCACCAGCACCTTAGCCCCAACCTGCAGCACCTTAAGCCTACCTTGCAGCACCTTAAACCTACTCCATGCTAACAGGCTTGAGTGAACTGATCTGGTGATGTCAGGCTGGACTACTTCCTCCAGCACTTTCCACACACAACTGAGTGGAGCTGTATGAAAAGCTTGAAGAAAGGCTTGGAGAGCTAGTGTCTTACCTTCGGCCACACAGTCCTTTCCGTTGCCATAGAAACCAGGACGACACTGACAGCAGGGCCCGGTGCTATAGTCATGGCAATCAGCAAAGGGGGAGCAGGTCAGCCTGGTGCTACTGCAGGTCTCTAAGCTGTACACTGTGGAGGACACAAGGCCTGTGTTAGTAGAGAGAAATGTTTACTGTGAGCAACATTACCGTTAGAAACCTTACCGTTAGCAACCATACCGTTAATAAATAAATGAGTGAATCAACAGATTGGTTTTTACCATCTACATTCAGGTCTTGGTTGACCACCTCCACCTCGGGATGCTGGGACCATGTTCTCCCTGGGTCCTCCGGTTCTTCGGGTTCAGGATACTGTGGTTTTGTGGTCTGTGGTTGTTGAGGTTCTTCTGGACCGGGGAGCCATGGTTCTGTGGTCTGTGGTTGTTGAGGTTCTTCTGGATCAGGATGCCATGGTTCCGTGGTCTGTGTTTGTTGAGTTTCTTCTGGTTCAGGATACTGTGGTTCTGTGGTCTGTGGTTGTTGAGGTTCTTCTGGCCCGGGTTGCCATGGTTCTGTGGTGTGTGGGGTGAGTTGGAGGGGTTGGGTTGTCTCAGGATGAGGGGGGGTGGCACTGGGTGTCTCTGGCTCCACCGGGGGTCGGGTCTCAGGCCGGGGTTCGGGGGTCGTGTTCTGGGGCTCAGGCTGAACGGTCGGAGCGGTCATGTCGGCCGCCCCGACTGAGACGGGGGTTTCCGGGTCTACTTCCTGTTTGTCCTCTGGTTGCCTTGGAGATTCAGTGACGGCAGCTCCCTCCTCCTCCGGTCCAGTGGCCTCCCCAGGAGCGATGTCAGTGAAGTAATACTTACCGACCTGGTAGGCCCAAACGCCCGGGAGCCCCGCGTTTGTCTTCCTGTCAGGATACGACCAAAACATCAGAGTGACCACGTGCTATCACCTAGCCTGTGGCTAACGAAACCACATGCTGTCACCTTGTCTGTGGCTAATCAAATTTTGAGGTTCACCCATTCATACACACATTCACACACCCACGGCGGGGTCAGCCACGCAAAGCAGCAGCCAGTTCATCAGGAGCAGTGAGGGTTATGCGCTTTGCTTAAGGGTACACCGACGCTTAGCTAGGAGCCGGGGATCGAACTAGCAACCTTGTGAAGTGACGTATTTTATGTCATATACATATCCATATATCACGCTACATACTCTGCCAGGGCTGAGACGGAGCTCTCTTCCTCTGTGGTGATACGGTAGTAGTCTCCCTGGGAAACAGAACCCCACCACCCTTTCTGCTGGCCCTGGTTGAAGCCAGCCTCGAGGGGCTTGTTCTTGCCCCCTACTGACGTGGAGAGGAACTGCAGGCCGTCTCTGGGGTACAGCAGGATAGCGTAGGAGGAGGAGGAGGAGGAGGCCACCACCAGCTGGAACGTGTTGGTCTGAAAACACAAAGAGGACACTGTGTGGAGGTTGACGTCCAAGAGAGGACAGACATCCTGCCTGTCTCCCGCCTACTACACTCATCTCACTGCAGTTGAAACTCGTGTGTAGGGTTCCATGGCTGAAGGCCTCTGGCCTTCTGGCCCAGGGCCATGTCATGTTGGCCTTCAATAGTGAGCAAGTAGTGCAAAGCGATGATGTCATGATTCCATGGCATTTATCATATGAAACAATAAACAACGAATTACATTCCCAGCCCGCTCTATAGTGGAGCCACCCTACACCCAGCAGCCCAATCTAGACCGTGAGAAACACTCCAGCTCATGAACCGAGGGCCACATCGTGAACTCTGACCTCCTCACCTTAGCGGCCACGCCGTCTCCACGGCTCTCGCTGCCGTGTGCGGCCATGTTGAGCCATGTGACCACCAGGGCGTGTTTCAGCTGCTCCTGCGCGGTATTTGGGAACGCCCGCTTGAGGGTCTGGGCAACGGGACCCAGAACATCTTGGCTGGCTGTCTGCCAGAAGGAGACCCTCCCCTGCTCAGACTGGCCCTCCAGGTCCCCCAGCAGAACCGCCAGCATTGGGAAGATGGCTGGCATCTGGCCCAGGTAGGAGGCCTGGGGTGGGGGCTGGGCCGCAGAGATGAAGCCGTTGGTGTGGATCTAGAAGAGAGAAGCTGAGGTCAGAGCACCTCCTGGTGGGGGGGGAGTCTCTCTGTAAGGTAGTCTGTCTCGAGGTGAGTCTGTCTGTAGGGTGAGACTGTCTCGAGGTCAGTCTGTCTATTGGGTGAGTCTGTTTTGGGGTGAGTCTGTCTGTAGGGTAGTCTGTCTCAAGGTTAGTCTCTCTCAAGGTCAGTCTGTCTATAGGGTGAGTCTGTCTCGAGGTGAGTCTGTCTACAGAGTGAGTCTGTCTATAGGGTGAGTCTGTCTCGAGGTGAGTCTGTCTACAGAGTGAGTCTGTCTATAGGGTGAGTCTGTCTATAGAGTGAGTCTTTCTATAGAGTGAGTCTGTGTCTTCATGAGAACACATAGGATGTATTGCTGAGCTCATTCAGGGGCGGCGGGTCTGGTGGGAACGCCGCAGGAGCAGCTGTTGTGCAGACAGATGTGTTGTGTAATGATACTGTCGTGCTCTGAGCCCCGGCTAATGGAGGAGTACCATGAGGAAGACCCCAGTAATAACAGCCTACTTCCACAACAACAGCAGCACCAGTGTTGCATCATCTGAAAGGGGCAGGGAATGGCGGTGGTCTGCAGAGCGATCTCAGCCCGCCATGCGTGGCGCAAGGCCCATTCCCTGCTCCTGTCGCCATGAGTTTCCTTCCCCTTCGCCGCGCAGTCTGGACTCTCAATACCGGCTCTCCTGTGGCCCCCACGACATCCACTACCAGGACAGGAATCAAGGCAGGTGGCCTCATTTAGTTTGGGTTTGTGGACCAAATGGAGCCAAGTGCTGTCCTGTCATGTCTACTGGCCGGAGCTGCAGGCTCTGTGGAGTCTGATGCTCTGGTGACGTCAGGACAGACGTTGATGGTTTGATCACACAGGCCAAGCTCTTTAAATACAAGGCCACACCCACATGGAGCCACCCAATGCTGAGCCAGGCCCACATTGACCCACGCCCACACTGAGCCACCCATGTTGAACCATGCTTGTGTGAAGCCACGCCCACACAGGGGGCACGCCCATACAGAGTCACTCCCATTCCCCCATGATCTTGTATGTATGTATTAATTATATGATACATATCATTTGTTATAAATCACCATGGTACAGTTTGTTGAAGTAATTTACTTGGACCATGAACACACACACACACACACACACACACACACATGCACACAAACACACCTACTAGCCCCCAGTTCTATTTCCCTGGCGGGAGGGGTCGACAGGAAGTAGTTGCTGTGGGCATGACCCCCGGGGCACAAGACCCAGCGGGCAGGGGACCCTGGCTCCACACGGCAGGGAGGCCAGCTGACAGCTGGACACACACACCCACACACACCCACCCGTCCAACACTCAAATTGTCATTCTTAATGTGAAATATGGCCTTTAATATTAGATTATTACATCACCACTTTAATGTCACTTATAAACCATATCTATGTATCTCAGAGCGCCATGGTTCAGATTTGAAAATGAATTGTATTGAACATGTTATTTCACTTATTACGTTTTGACAATAAATCCTATTGAGAGAGTGAGAGATAGACAGAAAGAGATAGAGAGAAAGAGTGTGAGAGAGAGAGCGAAAAAGAGAGAGAGAGAGAGAGAGAGAGAGAGAGAAAGAAAGAAAGAAAGAAAGAAAGAGTGAAACGAATGAAAGACAGAAAAAAATAAACTATCCCTTGGTAGCACAGCAGTTTTTTAGTCAAATTATCTGGAAGGGGGAGGTAATTGGCC
>OMKQ01054637.1:0-10554 GCA_900302335.1 Phycis phycis
GCTCCAAGTACTCCTGGTATCCCTCCAGGTCCCTGGGAAAAACAAATCAAAGATCAGTTGATTTTTTTGCACACAGCAATAACCAGGAAGACCCAAACAGCTTAGGTTAGGTTATATTAGGTTATATGCATTATTTACCACTGGTCACTAAATGAATGATAATGTCTTTGTCCTCTGAAACATGGGGTGCTATTACTTACCACGGTGTGTACATGCATACAGCTTTCATTTCGAAGAGGAACATTTTTCAAGCGCAGTGTTAATTTTCTTGGCGTGTGTGATGGTGAGATTGACACTTACTCTGGGACCAGGATTTCCCTCCTCTCCCGGATGTCCAGGGACCCCAATAGGACCAGGTGGGCCCTGGCAGGTCACAGACAAACATGTTTCAAATCAAGATGCACACTGTGTCATCCCATTATACTGCAGCACCAGCAGAATAGCATCCTGGGGCTAAACCACGGATGAACACAGACTTGTAAACACTGTTAGTCATTCCTGCAGTCCCAACGTCAGGGTGATGTGTGCTGGCCGGCCAACAGAAGCACTGACAGAGCAGGTCAATGAGGGCGCTGACAGAGGGAGCTCTGCTTTGGCAGAGGCGGGCGATGCACTTCAAGAGTCGGTCCTGAGTTATGTGTGAAACAGTGTGTGCAGCAAAGAGGGGGCTGTAAAGAATACTCACTCTGGAGCCTCCGATACCAGGCTCTCCCCCGACGCCTTCCACTCCTGGTTTCCCAACAGCGCCCTGCGTGGAAACAGAGGGTTGCAGAAACATTTGCAAGTCTTTTTGTAATAATGTTATAATACATACCATTTTTAGTACATGCCATTTTTGTTCTTTGAAAATGCTTCATACTATTTCAGTTGTCATTGCAGATTGATATCTGGGTCAAAGTCTTAAACTACTTACAGGCACTCCAGCTGATCCTCTTCTTCCGTCCGATCCCTGGTGAATGAATTACAAAGCACAAGCACAAAGTACATAGGGATGTGTATCACGAAGGGGATTAAAAAGCTGCTGGGTGTATATGGGATGTGGTTTTAAGATACAGGTGACCGGATAAGGATGTGGATGTAAACAGGGTTAGATACGGGGGACCGGATAAGGATGTGGATGTAAACAGGGTAAGATACAGGGGACCGGATAAGGATGTGGATGTGGATGTAAACAGGGTTAGATACAGGTGACCGGATAAGGACGTGGATGTAAACAGGTTAAGATGCGGGGGACCGGATAAGAATGTCGATTCAAACAGGGTAAGACGCAGGCGACCGGAAGGTGAGGTCCTACCCTCCGTCCTGGCTCTCCTGGGCCTCCTCTCTGGCCGTCTGCTCCGGGCTCTCCCTGTCAACAGCAACAGCGGATGTACATGAGCGCTTCAAAATGGACCACAAAGCAAACACACAGCGTTTCCTTAACACAATGAGAGGAAGTGGCCATTACCACTGGGCCGACATCGCCGGGGTCTCCTTTGGGTCCGGCCGCTCTGTTGTCTTGTCCGGTCGTACCCTAGAGGGCACAAAAAGAACTGGGATTAGAGCAGCTAATCAATTCCGCTCCTTGTCTCAGACAACGAACCATGGAGGCCCATTCAGCCCAGGCTGAAACCAGAAGAGCATCTGGTGGAGGTTGGTTTTCTGGATACATGTTGGATACATCACATGTCGAGCTGGCTAGTAGTGCTCTAGCTACAATTGTCAGCCACAGCCACAGTTGTTATAGGAGGAGAGATGTCTTGTTTGTCTCTTCAAAGTCCAACAGGCCTTTTGACAATTACTCCAAAAATCACTGGGGAGGAGTTTTAGACGCTGTAACAACCCGCCTTCACTCACCCTGATCTTTCAACTTCCACAGGCAAAGTAATGTCTCACACACACTGAGCCGGTCGCTCACTCAACACAATGAATTCACACTCTTCTCATCCCAGGCAAGCAGTAAGTGTATTCACACACTTAACATCTCATGGCAGACCGGCAGTGTACTCACCGGGTCACCTCTGATACCCATGTCTCCCCTGTCTCCCGCCTGGCCCTTGGTTCCTTTTGGCCCCTACACAACAGAAACCGCAGACATCAGCATTTGTATGAACATTTGCCATGGACTGTCATGAATGAATAAGTGTGTGTACCGGGACGAGGATAAAAGCTCCCACAACTCACTCTTCTTCCAGAGTTTCCTCTGTCGCCTGGGGGTCCGGCCACACCACTGACCCCCTGAAGAGAGAACAGCGGGGGTTAATTTCTGTGCGCCACCAGACGTTCCACGCCATGGGAGTCATCAAAAGCAGCTTCACATGGCTTTCATTTCTTTCACCGCATGTCGGCATTCCTTGTGAGACTATCCTTTGATGTGTCATGGTGGACATTCAATGCTACACACATCGGTTAGACGGGCTTCTCTAGGATATGTTTAATGAAAAGACCGATCCGGGCCAACGTTACGTCACAGTGCATGTGCTGGTCTCGGACTGGCCTTCCTGTTGAAAAACACATAATCCATGTTGACACTTACCTCTTCTCCATTGATTCCATCCAGACCAAGTTCTCCAAATTCTCCCTGAAAATTAAAGTCATTGTATTAAAGAGCAATGTTTGAGCAGTTCTTCACAAGTTTTCGTGTCATGATTTTAATGTTAGGAAAGAAAAAAATAAACTCACTTTTTCTCCAGAGTACCCACGGGAACCCTAATTATAGGGGAAAAATGTGATAAACATGAGCATGAGTTTGATTTTGAATAGATAGATATTAAATAGATTTTTTTATTTTTTATGATCAGCGTAACCTTTGACCTAAGAGTGGAAGTCTTTACCTTGACACCTCTCTGTCCTGGACATCCCTGGAACCCTTGTGTTCCATTCACACCAGGGGGTCCTCGCTCTCCCTGTCAATACGCAACACAGATGGCAATGAGGACAAATTATATGGCAACTGAGAGAAGTGAAATCTGTGTGCATCAAATGATGAAAACATGAACAATATAAATCAAGAAATTAAAAAAAAGCCCCCAGACTCACAGGTCCTCCCTCATCACCGGGATGTCCTGGACTCCCAATGCCTCCTGGGCCGCCCTGTAAGACCACACAATGTTACTATCTAGTAGACAATGTTTCACAACAACATGTGCACATCTTGTCTGTGTGTGCATGTGTGGGTGTGTGTGCATATGTGTGTGAGGGAACCTGTGTGTGAGTGTACATTTGTACACTTGTGTACATCTGTGTTCACATGCACATTTCTGTGCATGTGTTTGCCTTTGTGTGTCCATGTATGTGTGTGTGAGTGTGTGTTTGTGCATGCAGAAATGTGTGAGCATGCATGTGTATGTGTTTGTGTGTATGTGTCTGTATGAAGGCATGTGTTTGTGGATAATTTAAAGAGTTGTAACCTTGGGGCCTGGGGTGCCTACTGAACCTCTGTCTCCTCTAGTGCCAGTGCACTTACAGGGTACAGCACAGCAACCTCTCTCCGCAATATTATCCTGAGAAGAAAGATCAAAACTAACTTCAAGCGAATGACATGAACCAATTGAAAGAACAAGGTGTAGATCAAGAATGCCTTACATGACAGTGTAATACCTTTACTATGTAACTATTTATGGTGGCCATACCCATTGCTTGTAATTGACCTAGCTTTGTTCGACTACACACTAACCTGGGTCTAATGACCTGTGGGTGAATCATAACTTAAAAATAACAACCTTATAACAAGTTATTGCTTCTGTGATTAATTGACAGGTTCAAAGTGGGGGCAAACGGTTAGATCCAATGCATTGCCATTTTCCTGGTTTCTTTGCTACCCACCAGTTCCTCCATTAGCTCGTAGTCCAAATCCATGACATTGACGCGGAGGGGTCTGGTGTACCTGAACCCACGCCCAAACTCCAGTAGGAGTGCTTCCTCAAATTGAGGAACCCTCTCCAGGCCCACAAGGATTAAACTGTTAACACCTGTTAGAGAAGGTTTATTAATTATTTTCATCATTCATCAAGGTTAATTGTTATTTTCATCATTCACACAAGTTCATCATACATAACACTGTATGAATAAAATGCAGCCTTTCAACTAGTGTTTTCTCACCTGATTGCTGAAGCTCAGTTGTTTTCCTCTTCATCTCAGTGTATGGTGCATCAAGACCATCAGTCAGATGTATAACAACCTGTTAAAAACCAAAAAGATTTTTCCTCAACTGAAAGGTGATAACATTTTTCCTCAACATATTTCTGACGTCTTATTTTGTCTAGAGAAACAAAATAACTTGACGGCTAGGCAAGTTGTGACATCACATGAAATGACAAGGATATTAAGATAAGGAAGAAACACTTTGAAATACTCACCTTTACAACATTCTCATTCCTGGTTTTAAACCTGTCAGTGTAAGCTGAGATGGTCTTGGCATTTAGTACAAAGGGGCCACTACTACGCAGTCCCGTGAAGGCTTCAAAGAGGACATCTGCATCATCTGAGAAATCCAACTGAGTAGCTTGTCCATTAGAGTTCATGGCCAGCATGCCAACCTGCACTGAAGGAACCTGTCCAGAGGAACAGCTTATGGATGCCATCTTGGTAATTCTTTGAAGAATGGCCGCCATTTTACTTTGGAGGTTGGTCTGAGCAGAGAAAATGTTCTGGGCGCCAACGTCAAAGCCAACCAACACTTCCACATTGCAGGCTGTGGCAGAGAGCAATGTATTAGGAATCGCTTGTATTTCAATGTGAAAGATTTCATAATAACAGAACATAACACTGAGACAAATTTCAATTATACAAAAACTGGTATGTTATCCTCACCTTTGGGTGCTTCCTGAGTACTAGTACAGAGCCTCACTCCCTTCACCTCATCGTCCAACGTCTCTAGGATCTGCTCGTTCAGCTCGGACAGCCCATCAAATGTACTTGCCCGAGCCATGGTGGAGGGCTCACTCGCTAGGTTTTCCAGCTCATCCATAATGTCTCCCACCCCCACAGCATAAACTCTGACCCCACTAGCCTTCAGCGCAAGTGCTGCCGTTTTACTGTCATCGGAGGAGCGTCCTCCGGTAAGAAGAATCAAGACTTGAGGGATGCGTTCATCTTTCCTGCTGCCTCTTGCCGCTGTGAAGTGGTTATCCTGTACGTGGCGGATGGCTGCGCCTGTGTTGACCCTACGCCCCCCTTTGTATTCCACGCTACCTATGGCATTGATGACATCAATCTTGTTGGTGTAGGTGTTGAGGTAGAAGTCATTTGAGACATCCGTGGCATAGTGTGCCATGCCAATCCGCAGGTTGTCTCTCTCGTTGTAGAAGAGATCAACTAGCTCGGAAACAAAGAAGGTCACTTTCCCGAAGTTTTCCTTGCCCACATTTAGGGAACTATCCACCAAGAACACGATATCAGCCTCCTTAGGTTTGGGAAGGTTTCCTGAGGATAAGGAGAATAGA
This sequence comes from Phycis phycis, assembly GCA_900302335.1. Taxonomy (NCBI): domain Eukaryota; kingdom Metazoa; phylum Chordata; class Actinopteri; order Gadiformes; family Phycidae; genus Phycis; species Phycis phycis. The sequence goes on from OMKQ01054637.1 coordinate 5,424, forward strand.
GTGGGGATAAGCAGTTAGACGGAGATCAAATATAATGTAAAAGTATAACAGGCCATGAATAAGAAGAAAAGGTTTGAAGAATGGGTTTAATTCTACAACAAAATTGTGAATATTTACAACAATAAACAAAATATCGAACACTGCTGAGATGTCTGTATTGCAAAGTATTGCATGTTTTACTTACCCACATAGTCTGGTTTGGTTTCAGGTATGGGATCTCCACTCAACCTGGCAATAAACCTGTCATCGACGCCAGGGAGTCCGGGGAAGCTGGGAACTTGGATGACGTCATCTTGGCTCGTGGCAATCTGGCGTAGCTGACGTGAATCAGCACCGCCAGCTCCAACACCAATACAGTTGACCCGAGCCCCTTTAAGCATAGGCCCATACAGGGAAACATCAGAGGATGAACGCTCCCCTGTCAGCACAACGAGGTGCTGCGAGGCTGCTTGCTTGCGGACCCCTGCAGAAGGTATCATCTCATTCCGGAGGACATGATTAATGGCCCCGGCAAGGTCTGAGGACCGCCCACCCATCAAACGCAGCTTTCTGACGGCATTGAGAACGTCAGGTTTGTTGTTGTATGTGTTAAGCGAGAACTCATTCTGAGGTTTGTCCGCATACTGCACTATGGCAATGCGAACTTGATCAGCCTGCACATCGAGCTGCTGGATGGTTCTGAGGATGAAGTCACGGATATGCGCAAGCCCAATGGTCCCTGTGTTGTCAGAACCATCAACAAGGAAGATGATATCTTTTCGTCCAAGATTTAGAGTTTCTGTATAGCAGGAAAGAAGGGGAACAACGAAGCACATTAGGTTTGAGATGGTTTGAGATTTATATAATTTGTTAATTTCAGACACTTCTGGATGTGAAACCCTGAACTGTACTTTGATATGATTGGAATGTCTTACCTGTGTCCTCTGTGGGGGGGGCATGACTCGTGGAAATATCACGAGTAGTGATAGTGTTCACTGACGCAATGAGCTGCTGTTCCACAGATGGGAGCTGTTGGAAACTGTTCATTTTGTATGTGAGCTCTGGCTTCAGCGCAATCAGTCTCAGTTCATCGGCATCAGCGTTTCTTGAACCAATAGCAAGAGGTGCCACCATGTTGCTCTTAAGTTGGTGCGCTGGACGAGACACATCATCCGTAGACTTGCCACCCGTTACCAGAATGAGGAACTGTGGAACAGCCTCCTCGATACGGCTTCCTTGAGACCGCTGGTAGATGTGTTTAGAGACCCAGTCGAGGGCACGGCCGGTGTTTAAGTGGTTCCCACCTCTGCTCCGAAGCCTTGTGACAGCCTGCCTCACCTCGTCTTTGGTCGAGTATTGATTCAGGAGAAATTCCATGTGTGCGTCATCACTGTACTGCACTACTGATATTCTGACGTTGTCCAGTCCCACATCAAGCTTATCCACGACTCTCTTGATCATTTCGCGGACAGCTGGGAACTCACTGCGTGTTGCAGTTGAGCCGTCAATTAAAAACACAACATCCCTTTTGTCTCCACCAGGGATTAATGTTGGAACTGTAAAAAAGAAAGATTGCAAAATCATTATTAGGTTCCTGCTTAATGCATGTTAAAGACCACATATATACTTATACAGCATATGGCAGTTTAAACAACTAGACATGTGTGTGCACTTACTTAAAGATATACTGTATATTTAGTTATTGTACAAATGTAGTATTACAAATAATTGTGGGTCAACAATTACCACGTGTTGTTGGGAAAACAGGCTGCATCGCTTCAAGTTCATTATCAGACAGCTCAGTGAGAGTGTTGATTAGGCTCTCCTGGACTGTGTACAGGCCGGGAAGGTCATCCACCACCATGGCAAAGTTGGGAACATATGCAACTGTTTGGAGCTCATTAACGCCAACATCCCTGGTCCCAATGCTGAAGGGGAAAACACCTGACCTTTTGAGAGTCGATGCCGCACGAGCCACATCATCTGTTGAGCTTCCACTGGAAACAACAATCACAAATTGTGGAACTCCCTCTTCCTTCCTGCTTCCACGGCCTGCTGTCAGGAAGTCCTGGCTTACAAACTCCAAAGCTTGGCCAAGGTTGCGCTGCCTTCCTCCTCTTTGCCTTACCCTGATCCCATTCAAAACACCCTCCTTGGTTGCATGAGTGTTCAAATACATATCAGCATGTGGAGAGTCACCATACTGGACAACACCTATCCGGATCTTGTCTTCGCCCACGTTGAGATTCTCTACCACTCTGCGCATGAACTCCTGAATAATAGGGAATTCCAGTCCAACATTGGATGACCCATCAACAAGGAAGACCACATCCTTCTTTGGACCCATGGACGTGGCTAAAAAAGGAGAAAGGGTAAAATGAGTGTCTCCAACTGGAAGATTTTAAATGGTATAAAGGTCCAATAGGGGCAAACCATTGAGAAGTCCACTTTCAAAATTAACATTTAGATCATAAGTCCACTCCCAAACCTTCTGCTTTTTGAAAAATGGTTAGAAAAGTAAAAAACAATTGAAGAATAATAATACAGCATACAGCAATTTGTCACCATAGCCATTAGCCATACACATGAACTAATGCAGAAACATACTTGAAACATAAATATATGGTGTATTTTAACATACATTTTAAAATCCACTTTTTGTATCATTATTAAATCATATAATTATATAAAAGTTGTGTCAACTTACCTGCAACAGTAACATGTTTTAAAGCGAAAAGTACATCTAAAATGATGTCTGGGAGAACTCCAAAGTCACTGATCGGGAACGTATATGTCTTTTTCAACTCAGTGAACAAAGGACTAACCGGGTTTAAACTAATGAAAAAGATGAAAATGTCACGAGAATGGACAGACAGAGCCTGCTGCACAAAGCTTTCACTTGACGGTCCTCCTGATAGTACTATCAACACTTGCTTGACCCCCTCCTGATGCCGACTACCAGCCTGGGTGGTGAAGACTTTGTCCAAGATGTACTGAAAAGCTGCTCCAGTGTTCCGCAAGCTCCCTCCCCTGTGTCTGAGTGTTCGAATGATCCTGATAACAGCGTCTTTAGTCGAATGAGCTCTCAAATAGAAGTGAACCTTTGTGTCCGAACTATACTGTACAACTGCAATTCTGTCCTTGTCTTTGGCTATGTCAAGATTCTCAGCGATCCTTCGCGTAAAGTCACGCATTGCAGGGAATCCACTTCGGCTACTATCAGAGCCATCAATGAGAAGTACCACATCTCGTCTCGAGGTGTGCAATTCTGTACAGGAGAGTGTCATAATGAGACAGAGTGTTTGGATGACAAGCTGATTGAGAGGAACATACAGTAATATATGACAATCCTTGGTCTAAGTAAGTTCAGGATAGGATGGATATGGGCAAGACATGCCACCATCATTCACTTCAAAGAATGATGTAAAAAAGATATTCGAAGAGCAGAGATATGAATGCCATTTTTCAGTAAGAGAAACGGCTTGAATATGTAGGCTAAATTAATAAGATCTGCACATGCTCTCTGTCCAAAAGAAATGCCATGTTCTTAAACCAAGGACGATGGCAAAAGAATAGTCCAAAGAGAAGATAGGTAAAAATGTGAAGTGAGCAGGCTAAGTCTCTGCTTCAAAAAAGAAAACACATTGTTCTGACTTCAGAGAACAACGGAAAACATGGCCAAAGGATTATCTCACATTTCAAATTTAAAGAAATGCTGAATTGCTTGAAAGATTATCAAATGCTGCAGCTTCAAAATTACAGAAAAAGTAACAAGACATTAAAAAGAGAGACATATTGATTGTTAAAAGAATATATCCATGACATAATGCAAAAGAAAAAACTAAACGAAACACATGAAAACAATGACACAATTCAACAACAAAATGCTTTCTTGAAATCAGAATAATGACAACAAAAATATTGAAGGCCTTTTTCATGCTAATGCCTTTTATCTGAATTAATCCAATTGTACAAAAATACAATTTCTAAAGAAAAACTCTATAGGTCACTGTTCAGTAATAAAATACAAACTGGATAACGTGAATTAAGTGAAAATACGAATAAGTGTGATGAGATAAATTCAACCACAAACTGCCACAAGTTAACATACCTCCAACTGTGGGGGATCCAACTTCTATTACCAATGATTCCAGTGAGGACTGAAGTTGGTGTTGGACACTGGGTAGATCATTAAAATCAGACACAGACAGAGCATGTTTGGGACCGTAGGAGATCTTCTGCAGTTCTCTGGTATCAGAGCTTCTGGTCCCAATGGCAAAGGTCAAGACCCCCAGCTCCTTCAGACCAGCGGCTGCTGCATCGACACTGTCAGAGGACCTTCCGCCGCTTAGGACAATGAGCATCTGTGGAACTCTTTCCAGGCGCCTACTTCCGGCTGAGGCAGTGAAGACATTGTCCCGCAAGAATTGGAGCGCTGCTCCAGTGTTAAGTTGTCTTCCGCCCTTGTGCCTCAAACCCCTGACAGTACCAACAACCTCACCCTGTGTTTTGTATGTGTTCAGATAGAATTGGACAGCTGGATCTCTGCTGAACTGAACAACTGCGACGCGATCTCTGTCCAAATTGAGCGTCTCCACAACTTTCTGCACAAAGTCACGCATTGCTGGGAATCCAGATCGAGTGCCATCAGATCCATCCAGCAAGAACACAACATCCCTTTTGGGCAGGCTGTGCTCAACTAGAAAATATCAATAACAGACAAAGATTAGGGGGGCTGCATTTGCACATGTGGTGGGAAAAGCACAAACAGAAGCTCATCCAATCTATGTCAATTGACTCATTTATAGCATTTTTTTTATACGGAGGTGACTGCCTTCAACCCCGTAATGATCAATGTCAAACGTTAGCTTTACACAATTGCTCTACTGCTTAAAATTTGGGAACAATTTAACATAGCTACCACCACGTGCAGCTGGTGTCTTAAAAGGCCCATGTCAATGTTCTAAGGGCCTCTTGGAGACGATCAATAGCTCACCGATTACAGTTGGCGTCATTGGTGTGGCCCTCAGTGTGACTGTGCTGATGACAGAGGACAGCTGCTCTTGTATGTTGGGGAGGTCGCTGAAGTAAGACACTGAAAAAGCATACTTTGGCTCAGTGGAGATCTTTTGCAGTTCTCCCTGGTCTGAGT
>OMKQ01054646.1:0-19721 GCA_900302335.1 Phycis phycis
ACACACACACACACACACACACACACACACACACACACACACACACACACACACACACACAGACACACACACACACACACACACACACACACACACACACACAAACACACACACACACACACACACACACACACACCCACACACAAACACACACACACGTTCTCTCTCACTCACACACACACACACACACACACACACACACACACACACACACACACACACACACACACACAGGCAGTCTAAGAAACTGGTAGGATAAGGCTCGACTGTGTTGTACATTCATGTCCACTTTCTGTGGAGCCAGTGTTCAGGGTAATTATCCAGAGTTGCCACACCTAGAGTGAGCCACACAGCGCAGCCTCAGTGCTCGCCTTTAAAATACCACTAACAGGAGCAAAAGAAAATACTCGCAATACCGCTGCGACCACGGCTGTTTATATGCGTCCATATTATACGCGCTGCTGTTGTGAGGCAACAACAAAAACAAAGAAAAACTTGGAGGAAACATCGCCGAGTCCAAACTTGTTTTTCTCCGCACTATATGACTTGCGTGGAGTTTCACGGTGTAAATAGTGCCGGGCTGCAATCGGACGGGGTTCACCTGGAAGTCTTTGCGGGGGGTTCATGAAGAGTGTTGGGGCTTTTATGAAGGAAACAGTGTGCTCGTGTTTACACGGCTCACACAACCGCGATGTATCGAGCTACTGTGTTGAGCAGCGTTGCGGGATCGTTGGGCAGTATTGCAGTGTCAAACGACAAACAAACAACATGATTGCAGTCATTTTTCACTGTACTGGATAATTAGATCCACCCCTTGTTTAATGGAGTGATCGATCATCGCACCTTTCCGCACTAATAGACCCTTTTCAAAGAGGCATCGTCCTAGAACAAACACAGATGTCGCTCATCAGACTAATTATGCGCCTTTTACGTACCAGGGCACGGGCATCGACTCATCTTCACCAGTGTAGTCGACTAGCCCATTCCCCCGGTACATGAAAGTAGCAGAGCAGTAATTACTGTTATGAGGGACAACACCTGCGGTGTCACCTTCGACGACACCTCCGTGAAAAGGGTCTATCGTCACAGCGTCGCCGGCCACGGTGCAGGAGACCGCTGCGATAGTCATAGTGCAGGACGCCTGCGTTAGGGTAGACATCTGACTGCGTCGGGCACGGTTTAGTGCCTGGGGGCCCAGGGGAAAAAAAAAAAACCACAGTCCCACACACCACCTTCCAGAGACCACGGATGGGTGGGAATGGCCTCTGGAATGTTTGGTATTTTTAAATGTTATTCTGCTCTCCTTGCGTTTATGTTTTCTTTTTTTTTTTGTCTTAAATAAAAATCAATTTCCCTGTTCCCTCTCCCTGAACCAAAGTCAAGAACTATTCACACGTGTTTCACTTTATCTACTAATTTTAATAACACGACTGGTTGCATCATTTGAATACATTTCTGAATTAATCATTTTGTGTCACGGCTCTTCTGACAAGTCCAACAACCCAAAGCATAATTTAGTACCCGAGGCGACTATGCGCTAGTAGATAAGCAACAAGTGCTAGCTCATTAACATTATAATCAAGAACATTTCAAAACACAATTAAATATGAAAATGAAGAACGTGACATCGGGCAAAAACCCCCCCAAAAAAAACATTAGATAACTTTAGGACTTTCGGGAACAGAAACCGTCAATCATAATACAACGCTTGACCGAAACGATACACGGTTGAATCAAAGGGAATAACAGGGTATAATAATAACAGTCCCAATTGCCTGCATATTTCTAATATCGAATATGCTACAACATTTGAAACAGAACAATATGACGCTTCGATGTATTGACTCTGACATTGCCTTCAATTTGTAAATGACTTACCGCTGACTTATTGTATCTTCTCTTGGTTATCCTCGATCCTTGGATCTGACGAAAAACTTGAAAAAGTTGCCTACACCGACCGTAATGTCGTCTATTGCTCCTTGGCATCATCATGTGGAGGCTGAAGACGCCTAAATGTTATGGGCCACAATGGAACTTTGTCGACGACTACTGGTGAAAAAAAAGAATAAGGATGTAGGATTCGTACTCAAATATCTTGCATCATTTGGTGGGTAACAGCACAAAGCAATGACACTTATGTCCACGAAAAGATACAGTACAATATTGGACATGATAAAGAGCAAAACACTATGATTATAACATGCTGGATGTAGGCTATTGTTCGTCGTTCTCCGGCAAATGCAATGTAAAACATGATTTAATACAAAATGGCATTGAATTGTATTAAAACTGGCAATATATTTTACTTGTATAGACACATAAGAAAGTGTTGCAGTGATTCTAAGTTAACGTGTTTTGTACAGGCCTAACCGGTTGTTTGGATGTAAGGCTGTCACTCTTTTGCAGTTGATCCAACCATCCCCCAGAGGGAGCACCTCAACAGAACACAGTGTTTCTTTTATCACAAATAACAACGAGGAAGAAACCTCGGAGTATTTTAATGCATAATTACACTTTTGGAATTTGAATGCAGTTCAACCGCGGTCTGAATTGTTAAAATATCCAGAAGCATGGCTTTCAGTCAGGCTTGTGTTCTTAAATGACCCGATCAGTGCCATGGATAACGAGATAATAACTAACTAAATGGGCAGCGGCCCTGCAAGTCCCGCTGATAAGGGGGTGTTCCGGTAGTTTGTTCCTGTTTCACTGCGCATCTGTGGTGCTGAAATTCGTCCTGGCCTCACGTGTCTGCTGTGTATAAAAGACTCTCTGTAGCTCATCAACATGTCTAGCGTGTCACCAGACAAACGGCGGAAAATGGAGTCAGCCTTAAACCAACTGAAGAAGTACACCGTAGTGGTTGCGGACACCGGGGATTTCAATGGTAAAACTTCTACTTTGTCGATAGCCTAGCGGCCTCGGGGGAGTGATCGCTAATCTTGTTGCGAATGACCGCAGGGCCATCGCAGTCCAATCAAAAAGCCCTGCGTGTGACTAACGGAGAAGAACTGCGTACTAGAGCTGCAGCAGCAGGTTGTGTTTGATGCATAACTTATATTATTCGTGGTACGTTTCACCGCGAGGATAGGATAAAATCTTATAATCCGATTTAAAACCTTGACATTTTCCGGACATGGGCACTTTTTGTGTTGCGTTTGTGTTTGTGTGCAAACGACCATGCGTTTTTGAGGTAAACCTTACGTCAATGCATGTTTCTTGCATTACATTTTACTTCGCTAGCTAGTATTGTACACAGCTGCTCGCAACAATACCTCGTTGGATGTAATCAACCATGTATTGTGTTTCTGTGTGTTTTAGCTGATAAGAGCCGAGCCAGTGAGTTAATTGCTGATTGTTTGGAAACTCAACATGCTAGGTCTTTTTAAATGCGACAGATTTGTATCAATCTGTTTGCCCATAATCTGAACGAGGAAGTAACCGGTAACCTGTTTAGCAATTCGGAGATTTCCTCATGCTTGTCCTGCAAGTCAGGATGACAAGACAAAAAACGGATCCCTCATTTGCTGTGTATCGCTGTCGTCACGCCACGCTTTTCTATCGGTCTCAACAGGATGGTTGACCTGCTTAAGACATCAGTTGCCACACCGATCTAATTTCCCCCGTGTTTACTGGGTACGACCGCTCTAATGTTTGTATTACACAAATGGTGCATGCAATACGACATGTGAAATTCACGTCTTTTTTTTTTTTTTTTTAAACGTTGGTTTAGGTATTGGTTATCTTAACTGTTTGTTAAAAAACCGGCTAGTTTAATTTGAGGTTGACCGCCTACAGGCACGAATGCACAGAAGAAACAAGACTGACTCGATACTCTGGGTAACAGAGTGTGCCGTTGTTCTTCTTAAGCTTGTGATGGCCAGGCCTTAGCATGTCTGTTCTAGTTGCATGTGTGCACGTGAGTGGCAATGTAGAAACGGCCCATTTTGGAGTTTATCACAAAATGTACAGCCCTGCAGAGTTCCTGGTGCTTCAGTTCTTTATGCATTGCATCACTTAACGGTCTGTCAACTTCCACAGAATGGAAGACCTGGAGATAAAGATTGTATTGTGCATTGTCCTGGAGATGGCAGCCGGATAGTTCACTTCTCATGCCTTCTCAGATTATTGCACAAGGAACTTCTCCTGCAATCTCTAAACCGACTGTGTTTCCTCACATTGCAAAATGGGCAGATGGGGACAGCTGATTCGCTTTTGAGGTCCTTAATGGAAATGATTAGAGGCCAACCTCCTATTTAACTCTGCGGTTATGACCTGTTGTACATGAACGTGCCATCCTAATGTTTATACAATTTCCCAATTTCTGCCCATTCTGCAGCCATCGAAGAGTACAAGCCCCAAGATGCAACCACCAACCCATCCCTCATCCTGGCTGCTGCCAAGATGCCTGCCTACCAGCACGTTGTGGACCAGGCCATCAAGTATGGCATCGCCAAAGGAGGGTAGGTTGTTTTGCGTTCAAAGCACATTTAAACATATACTTCATTTGTATGTCAGAACCTGGATCCTGCACACGGAGATGGCACCAGGATGGAGTTTGTCTCCGTTTTCATATCATGTAATCTGCCACCATTCATGTTCCTGATTTTGAAGGCAAGATTACGATGGCCAAATTCAATTAAGAGTTCACTTTCTCAATAATAAAATGGTAGTGACTGAACTGTCTCAGCTCCCCCTGCTGTGTTCATTTAACACAAGTCTTTCTTCCCTCTGCAGCACTGAAGAGGAGCAAGTGACCAACATCATGGATAAGCTGTTTGTCAGTTTTGGCCTGGAGATCCTCAAGAAGATCCCAGGACGGGTCTCCACTGAGGTGGACGCCAGGTAAGAGGAAGCATGGGGCCTATTCCATTATATTAAAGAATCCATTGCCTTTGACATTGGTGAGTGCCACTGACTGGCCAGAAAAAAAAACTATGTAGCAAGGATAATATTATCCCCTTTTTTTATTTTTTATTTTTATTTTCAGCATTGAGAGGCAGGCTTCCTACAGTGTTGGTTCTTGGCCACATGCCATTGGTGGCTGGTGCCTGTCATTGCCATACGCCCACTTCCTTTTGTCTTTTGTCTTTTGGTTTTCTAACACCGATCATTTCAACTTTGAGCGCGGGCCAGTAGAACTTGTCCCCGGGCCAGTAGAACTTGTCCCCGGGCCAGTACATTTCAGACCCACCGGGCCAAGAAGGCCAGTGGCGCAAAAAAAAATGATGAAAAAAAAAAACACGAACGCTGAACCATGAAGTGACTTCAGTCTTCCTCAAGAGACGGGTGAAACAGAAAAGTGGGGTGGCTCACAGTGCTGCCTTATTCCATCCATAGTGACCATGTCTCTCCTCCCCAGGCTGTCCTATGACAAGGACGAGATGGTAGCCAGGGCCCTGAGGCTGATCGCTCTGTATGAGGAAGCAGGCATCAGCAAGGAGCGCATCCTCATCAAGCTCTCGTCCACCTGGGAAGGCATCCAGGCCGGGAAGTAAGTGTGCCAAGATGGAGGGGGAAAAAGAGAAAACGCGCACACACCCACTGCTGTCTTTAGACTGAAGCTCTATGGACATGTTCATGCACGGCTACACATAGATGGGTCCTTGCAGAGACTATATGTCGGCGCCCCTCTGGGCTCGTTTACGACTTGACTTATGAGGCCCCTAAGCCCTAAGCTGAACGTTTTGCTTGGCTTGTTTTAGGGCTATTCCCGTCTCCCGAGTCGGCTCCAATTTGCCAGTTCAATTTGTTTTTATTCCACAATTTGAGAAAAAAAAGTGTTCCTGTTTCACAAGGCACTACAGTAACGTTACGGAAGCAAGTTGGTGTGAGAGGAGACATGAAATATGTAATATTATTTTTCAGTTGACATCACAAGATCCCCCGCGGACTGTCCCATACAGTTCCCTGCTTAAGGGGAGATAATTCGGGTCAAATTGAGGCTCTCTGAACGACTAGTCTGACTAGTCTTCAGGGTACAGCCCTGCAGTTTTCTAGTTGCACATGTACTGATTGTGTGTGTGTGTGTGTGTGTGTGTTCCCAGGGAGCTGGAGGAAAAGCACGGCGTCCATTGCAACATGACCCTGCTCTTTTCCTTTGCCCAGGCCGTTGCCTGCGCTGAGGCCAAGGTAACCCTCATCTCACCCTTCGTGGGGCGCATCCTGGACTGGTACAAGGAAAGCACCGGCCGCAAAAGCTATGAGCCACACGAGGACCCAGGTAAAGACTGAACACACACTTGAATGCCTATATATCAAAAGTATCAAATATCAAAGTACCGTATCATATCTGCGAGCATACTGTCTGTGGTCTAATAAAGGCTGTGGTAGTCCCGGCCCGATAAGCTTTCAACTGGTCTGTTTGCTTTTGCATGACACTGTGTAGGCAATAAAGCAATTTGACTGTTTTAAATTTGCCCTTTGACCCTCTGAGGTCTAGCATATTGCTGGGGATTATTAAAAAAAAAGATGTACTTTGTTTACATCCAAACTCTAAATTGTGATTGCGCATAGACAAACTGCCAACGGCTTTTGAAAGATTTGGCTTTTTGTCGATTGCCACATAGAAGTAGAGATGTAATCTTACTAAATGTATCAAATGAGCTCCATGGACTACCATGATATTCCAGCAGGGGGCACTGGATTTACTTCTTTCGCTATGTCAACTATGTCAATCAAAAAGTGACTGAATATGCTAGTTCAGTATTTACTATTGGCCAATAGATTGCATTTTGCAGCACATGGTTTTTGACAACCAATAGAAACAAAGGTTGTCCTTCCCGGCAGGCTCGACGCAATCCATTCTCAAATGTATGATGACATGATGATGTCAACACTTTAGAATCAAAGTGGAGAAAGAATGTTCAGGCAACATGGATGTTTGTTTAAAGAAATATCCAGTGGATATTGTTGGATAATATTTTTCAATATGAAATGTATAGGTAAAATGACAAGTATAGCAAAAAAAACAGTCAATATATCCTTGGAGCAACTCTGACTTGACTTTGACCTCAGGGCTAATTCCCTTAAGTGGTTCCCCTTTCCTATACCTTTTTTTTTTAGGAAGTTTGAACGTGCAGCAATTTAATTTGCAGTGTCTCTAATATTTATCACCGTACCTTTCTGTACATACTCTTGGATAAGGCCACACGTGTTAATGTGTGTCCTTGACACACAGGCGTGATCAGCGTGACAAAGATCTACAACTACTACAAGAAGTTTGGCTACCGCACGGTGGTGATGGGCGCCTCCTTCAGGAACACCGGGGAAGTGAAGGCCCTGGCTGGCTGCGACCTGCTCACCATCTCCCCCGGCTTGCTGGCCGAGCTCAGCCAGGACCATGGCACCATCAAGGAGCTGCTCAATGAGGAGAACGGTGCGGCCCAATGGCTCAGACTGAGGCTTCCCCTGTGGTCGCACTGCCAATGTTGTCTCGTGCTATTCGAAACAAGCAACTAACAAAAAAAGCATTGTTTTGAATCGTTTGTTTTGCAAAACAAAAAAAAATGCCATAGGTAAGATTGACGGTCTAAATTTCTGACCAGTCATGGCTTCTCTTCCCTAATTTGTTTGGGGAGTCTCTCTTGCCTGTCGATCACAGGTGCGTGTAGAGAAACGTAGGGAGCAAAGAGGGAGTGGACATATTCTTGGGGTTCTTTAGTTAATCTTTTATTTTATTTATTTTTTTAAACAAATGTTTATGGAAACTATTTCAATGATTTTGCTCTGATGCTAAAAGTCGGGAAGTCCAATGAAAAGAATGCGGTGTTCCCAAAATAGTATTACTAATAGTATTGTACCTGGCAGTGCAGTAACCCAACATTCTATCCATTATCTATTGCATATGTTTTTTGTTGAGATTCCCGTCACTTTTGTAACGTACATTCAGTCATGTGTTCAAAAAGACCGGCGCCCAGTGTGCCGTCCCGGTAACCCCCGACTGCTCTCTCCGTGTGCAGCCAAGGACTGCGCTCTGGACCAGGTTCACCTGGACGAGAAGGCCTTCCGCTGGGAGCACAACGAGGACCGCATGGCCGTGGAGAAGCTCTCCGACGGCATCCGCAAGTTTGCCGCGGACGCTGTGAAACTGGAGGGCATGATCAAGGTACCCCACGATCACGGAGGGGTGCAACCTCGCCACATTACCCAAGTTTCATCTCCTGTCAAAGTATTGACTTGTATGTTGTTGTTTTTTTTGCTGTTCCTTGCGTCCATCCTACAGGAGAAAGTTCTTTCTGTGAAGAACGGCCAGTGATGGATGAAGGCGACGCCTGGTCCCATCCAAGGGACTGACTCTTTAAAGATGTGTGGTGACTGCTCTTGTCTTGTGGACCATTGAGACCAAGGAACCCTGGGTCCCCAGGGAAACCGAGGACATTCCCTCTGACAGATCCCGGGACTTTCAACCCCCCCCCAAAGGCACTCTCTCTGTATGACTCCTCCACTACAAAGTCCCTGAATTTTGGACACATTTTATAGAAGTGGTATAGCAGCTGCTCTGCTCAAGTTGTGGTATTTATATTCCATTGAAGAGCTGGGCTGAAATGCATATTATCAGCATTCCACAGTAATCCAATTTTCCTAGTCTTGAACATTTATGTAAGCTGATAAATGTGTGAATTTATTTTGTACAGTTCAGCTCTAAAAAGAAAAAGGGTACAAGGCAAAATTAACTTAAATTCTGACATTCCACAGAATATGAATAAAGAGCTCTGTTTTAACTATTTGTTTCCGTTTTTGACCTAAACAAATTTCACTGTGTGTATCAACCTAAGTACACAAGCAATTGCCCTATTCATTACACCTTTTCTATTCTTTAGATGAGTCAATGGGCCTTTATGTTCATATGTCCGGTCTAGCCAGTTTAACATCATTCTTCTCTAATCAATCCCCACCTACTTGTCTTAAACCATATCAACGCACTGTGAAACAAGTGGCACGGCATCTTCCGCCTGCAATTGCAGCTGATGATGACCTGCGTGAGTTTAAGGCGTTCAGCTGAGGGTTTTGTTTTGTGAGTGAGGGGCCTACAAGAAGAAATTGGACACTGGTTAGGTAATCAGACTTTTTAATATTGTGGTAAACACTTCATATGGGAATGTATGCAACACTTAAGCAGGTTGGGACGTTTTGTAAATAACTTATAACTAGTCATTGTGGCAAACATTGGCATCGGTGGCAGTTTACACCTCGATGATTTTTAAAACATCGGGGCATAATGTAGCTACATGGTGATCTATTTTAAGAATGTTTAAAATATAATGGTCAGAACTAGAACTATAATTACAATTCAATTCCACAAGCCAATGTGTTTACAGCAGGCCTAAATACCGTCAACGCTTGAAATGTTCTTCTTTCTAGGCTGTTTCTAGGAAATTTCCCCGCTGTGGGATAAATAAAGTACAATCTGAATCTGAATGTTATTTATATGGAGGCTGTTTACATGATGTCACTCGACATTGTTCAATGAGGTGAAACAGAAACCTAAGAGCATACGCCGATTTCCCGCAATGAAGATCTTGTTTCAAACGAAACTATATCATGCAGGACAAAACAACATCTATCCATAGCCACATTAGACCTGTTGCGCGATAAAATACTAAACATATTATAATGAAAACAAACAATAATCCGGCATTGTCACCTGAGTAATCCAACTCACCATGGCAGCATGTGTGTCCCAGGGGGTACACCTGTCCGGAGTGGCACGCTGGGATGTTCTCAGGCTCGACCTGGGTGGTCCTCCTGCAGGGTCTGACTCTGTTGCTGTTGGATCCGGCACACGGTGCCGCCCCTCCTCTGGGGGCAGTGGTCCATGTTGTCCCCATAGAGAGCGATGGAGGGAACACGGTGAGCGCACTTTACTCTACTTTGACTTTTTCTTGGTAAAATAGTTAGACGGATTTATCGTAATGTATGTCGTTATGAAATATCTGGCGCTGTCCATTTTTCGGGTGGGATTTCACGGTTATTTGCCTCCTTTGCACCCAGCTGCTGTATTTGTCTGCAGGCAGTTACTACATGCTGTATCAGTAGGCCCGGCCCGTGGTATAGGCGGTATAGCCTATGGGATGGAAAGAGAAAAAAAATCAACAATCAATGACCAATCATTTATTGGTCAATAGCCAACCAATGATCAGGGATAAGTTTGACGTAATGCTTAACAATTGGGAAAGCATTCTTCAGACAAAGGGGGCCCCAGATTTAATGTAATTAAATCTGTTTAATCTGATATTAAGTTTTTATTTTACTGGACGTATAAACATATTTTTGGGGAGGAAAAAGTGGGGCCCCTGTGAGAGGTGGCCCCTGGCTTCAGCCCAGGTTTTTGTCGATTTGATTTGAGTTAATTATGGAGCTCATGTTCAATCTGCCCTGTCTCTCCATAACAATATTAAAAAATGACTCTCGGTTAGGTAAGAGCCCATTTCACGGTGGCCGCCCCAAACCCGTGTCCAGCCTTGACTGGAGTGTGTGCTGCGGGTGGGGAGGACTGCGTGGTCCATCCTACCACTACACCTTTCACTGGCACGAAGCCCGCCCCTGGCTGGTGCATCCGCAGATGGCAGAAGACTGTTCCCAGCAATTACAGTGCCACTGTTGAGTTAGGGTACGCCGTCGACCATTTTCCATCCAGAAATTATAATTCTGAGGAACCTTGCATGTAGAAAAAAAAATGGAATTTCTTGTTTTCGTTGTCTTGATTTGTTTTTCGTTAACGTACAGGTCTCAAGTGACTTGGGCTGTGTTCATCCGGACGGCGGCACGAGCTAAGGGAGGCCGACTCAACAGACCCCCATATGTTGCCCTCCCACCACCTCTGTGGTAACCGAAGCACACGCTCCTAGCCCTGCGCACACACAGAAACTCAGAGTCGTGCAGCATCATTTAGCTGATCCTCGAAGTGTCTGTCAACCTAATAGATAGACTGGTATAGTAGTTATTATCATAGTCACTGACTTACTTGACTATTATCATAGTCAAGTAAGTCAGTAAGTATTTAAGTAAATACTTACCAAAGGGGAAATTCGGTACCAATGAATTCATACAGGCCCGTAATAATTACTTTTTTTATCCGTGACAGTATCCACTTTGATCTATCTCCTCTGTTGTGACTGCATACTCTGATACCCTGGCACCGCACGGTTTTGCCTGGCGTGATGCTGGTGCTTGTGTTCCCACAGGGCCCGTGCTGGCTGCCCTCGCCGCATCCATCTGTCGCTCTACGACCTGGACAAGGACGATGTGCGGTGCCGATTCGCCCGTGCGGACCGGGGGGAGTGCCAGGGCTGCGCTCAACACTCCTTTGTAGAGCTCGACGAGGTGGGTCTCCTCTCGCTGTCATGACGACGACTCTGACACCCGACTAACCCACCGGATCAGCATCCAGAACGTTCTCCCCCAGTAGGGCCGATCCCTTTAGCTTTTTTTTCAGGCTCGACACGACTCAGTACATTGACGTGCTTTGAGCCGTCTATACGCAGCTCTTGAGATGGTTTCGCTATCAGAGATGGATGGCTGTGCCTCGGTTGCTGCTACGTGCTCCTGCTCCGCATGGCTTGGGATGATTTGCTTCATCATCATCTGTTTTGGATGTTACTTTTTCCAGGAAAAATGCACGCTGTCATTTAGTGGAAAGGCCTCAGCCGGCCGGTACCCCGTGATGCTGATGGTGGAGGACGTGCTGCCCCACTCCGAACCGAGTGCAAACGAAGACCCCAAGCCGCTCAGCTCAGTCCCCGTGTGCCTCTCTCTTACCGGTGAGTCGTGAAGCGACCTTCGGAGGCCTCACACACAGGCTACACAGCGTGTACTCAAATGTAACACTGAGAGCACTGCATGTGCTCTCAGGCACAATGCAGGCATAAAGATTAAAAATGAAAGATTAAATTATGGTGTCCACGAGTATAACCTGCTCCTCCTCTACTTCCAGATTTCCCTCGGCCCACTGATAAATCAAATTATGATGAGTTTATGAGGCTCAATTTAAAATGTGCATCTTTGCCTGCTCACATGTCACCGTAACCTTCCGCTGTTTTCCAGTGGAGGAGGCGTCTTCTTCTTCGGGTTGCAGTGCCGAACCTGTTGCTACCGGCCAGACTCCCCAGATGGATACAAAACTGGTCGTCCTGCCCTACGAACAAGTCAACGTGACGGGCGCCTTCACCTCAGAGCTCGAGAGGTATCCAGTGGCGCTTTCATGGCATAGCAAGCAAACACGCCACTGGCTCATTAAGCGGCGTGGTTGGGATGTTCTTTTATACACGTTTGTATGTGTTCTCTTCTGCAGTATTGTAGAGATTGGAGTAGTGGGGCCGCCTGCCCTCTTCGGGTCAGGCCTCATAACAACCGAGACAATGAGTCGTAAAGGAGTCACATGGGTCCGCGGGCCAAACACACTACCTCCCCTCATACCCATCTGCTTCTCCGCCAACACAAACAGGTCAGTGTCACTGTGTATAGAACGTAAGTGTATGTGCCCGTATGATTGTATCATCTGTTTTAGATCTGTAAATATCAGTTAAAACGATTAACAATAAGGCAAATTATTATAATGTAGAAATCTCACAGGAAAAAGAGCTTTACATTTTTTAATCCATTAAGAATTATTTTATATTGTTATATACCATTCTTTATCTTTACAGTTCACAATCACAACCTAGATGTCTATGGATACTTCAAAGTAAGATTTTAACTGCATAAAATATCTTTGACCAAGATACACATGTAATGAATCCACACTGGTAAAATGTGTACACTTTGCATAGCTTGAGTCTGTTTTGTTTTCTTCCTTCTAGGGAAAATGACGGCTTTGCCTCCTGGAACAAGTTGAGAATGCAATCTACTTTAATAGACAAGGCTTGCTTATAAACTACCTTACGGAGTACTTAAGAGAGTATATCCTGGCACTAAACATGTGTTCCTCGTGTCCATCTCCCCTAGAGTTGGAGTGCTCTGACAAAGAGATGACCTTGGTGCTCCCGGTCATCACACTGAAGAACATCATCCTTGAAGACATTCAGCTCAACAGCCCCTCCTGTCCGGTCTCCTACAACAACACACACCTGACTGCTCATGTCCCGCTGACCGGCTGTGGCACCAAGAGAGTGGTAAGGATCATTAAATACCACCGTGGTCCGCTTGTGTTCTTATTATGATCATTGTAATCCTTTATATTGGAAGTGTTTATGAATGACATTATGTAAAGAGATGGGTGTTCAACACACCACTATACCAGTGTACATGTATCCAAACTAAAAAGCAAAAACTGACAGATCAACAGAAGCAGTTATACACATTGTAACTTTTGAAATATTGAGATATTGAGAGAAATATGAGAGACCCTCAGGGTCATTCCATTCACATGGTGCATAATATTAAAAAACCTGATTTGCCACGCTCCGTTTTTACAAGTGGTTTATCTAGAGCTATACAATCCTGTGTCCTGGTGGCCTAAATATTGTTTATGCATAATATGACGTGTGAATCTAAAATATATAAACAAATGATATTCGACCTCTCCTCTACCTGTCCAGCATGTTGGTTCAGAGCTCATCTACACCAACACTCTGCAAAGCGTGCGCAACGACACTACAATCCGTCGACTGCCTTCACTCGTGCTGCCGCTGGCCTGCCACATCGGGCCAGTCAAGGCCAAAGGTCAATACAAGACCATTATCGGCGAGGAGAAGGAGATCTATGGCAGTGTCACCTTCTGGCTGGAGTTTTCCTTGCCTGAAACCGAGTCATTTTCAAGCATCAGGCACAATCCCACCTTTCGACACCTCCACAGTTTCTCACCGTCTAGAAAATCCCGGGAGGCGATTCTGCTGCAAGAGCCAAAGAGCCAGGTTTTATATTCTCCTGCCCAGCGACAGGTTGAACAGCTGGATCTGCACGTGATGTCCAACAGCAAGAAAGACAGAGTGGAGCTGATGGTGGACACTTGTATTGAGTCAGTGACAGAGGACTTTTCTGATGCACAAACGCTTATTGGAGAGGGGTAAGGGATATTCAGTCTATACATGATATGAACAAAGATGGAATGGCCTTTAAAACAAATGTCTTTCTTCGAAGCCACATATTTATTCATGAATTATGGTTGAGTTGTGTTATTATTTTATTATTTTATTGTTAATTGTTATACATTTTCCCTAGGTGTAAGGGTTCCGGCCACATCATGGAAATTGTAACTCCAGAAAGATATTTCAAGACTTACCGACTCAATATAAGTGGCATTAAAATACATGGATCAAGAGTGAGTCTGCCCTCTATTTCTGAGCCACTGGCCCAAAAACCTTCACACACTCACACCCACACATTCTGAAGCTCCACCTCTGCATCCCTATTGACATGTCATAGCTGGAAGCAGAGGAAGGATAAATGATGCTGGGAATGGATATTTTTACAATAGAAATGTCTATATTGGACTCTAATTTTCCCAAGGCAATGCCACAAAGGATTTTAAATCCAATGGCATAAGAATAATTTGTATCTGGGGATTCTTTCAAAATATAACATTTTAAGATATGCATGTTAAATTGCTAGAATAAAATTGTTTTAACATGCAAAAAAGTCAGATACAAATAATCACACATTTGTAAAATCGAACAAACTGTAATTTGCTTAATTTCCTTAGATGTTTATGGAATGTAAGGTGCATCTTTGCATACCTACCATGCCTTCCCAAAAGTGTCCTGATCCATGTCTCAACTCCACAAATACTTCAAATCTGACCAACTGGTTGTTCACCAAGACCTACACCATCCGCTCTGGAGCTGTTAGCCTAGTCAGCAAAAGCACTGTCACCAGCGCTGTCCCAGCTAGTGGTAATGATGTGCAAGCTGCAGCAGCGTCCACCGCTACCCCGGGTGAGGGGGTGGCTGCTGCCTCGGCAAATGGTAAAGACTCCTTTCTTTTGGTTTCACAAATAAAAAGATTACCGACACCTATCATGGGGGAAAGCATTGTGATTATAGGCCCATGGTTCATCATAAATTAATGACATGAAATGTACAGTTCTTTTCATCAAATCTCTTTGTTGAATGTCCTGAATAGAAAAATGTATTCAGTATACTGTCTACTGTATGAAGGGGATAGCATGGCTTAGAACATGCATTTTATTGATACTGTGTACATGACCTACTGTTTTCCTTTGTTTTCCAGCACCTTCTGAAACCAAATTCATGACAGCAGCGTTGGTTATGACAACCATTAATATATACCTTCAAGTTCTGTTTTGTCAATGGAATATCTAAAGCAAGGTCAACCCTGGAAAAAGAAAGGATGCTTTTCATCATGTTCTCGATATGTATTCCTTATATAGACTTGTTAATCTTTTAAATCATTTCTATTTTAGAAAACACCTGATGACTGCAAAATGTAAACACTATAAGGACTTGCAACACTTCAAGATTTCAAGCTGATACATGCTGTTCCTCTTTTGGAACTAATTCATAACAGTGCTGCATTCATTTGTTTAATGTACATGTTGTTTTCCTACATGATCTTTAAAAACTTGTCAAAGAATGAGACAAAGGGTAAATGTAAATGCTGCAAGATGAATAAAGCCCACATATGGACAACAAAATACCTTTTGTTGGGATGACTAGTTATGCTGGATATGGACAACAAAATACCTTTTGTTGGGATGACTAGTTATGCTGGATTTAAACAGCGACCGCATAAATTATTTCTGGACAATATGCCTACTTCTTTTGTTGTACAAACTAATGCAATCATATACATGTAATCAATACATGACATACACATACACTAAAAATGACAATACTAATGTAGGTGAGCAATAAACCAAAAAACTACTTAAAAACCGAAAACACATATTACAAAAGTATAATAGACTACTAAAGACAACGTTTACCTTCTCATTCAGATATGTTTTAAAGTACATTTTGAGTACCTCATACATTTTTTTATTTGACTGTGAGGTTAATCGTAGATTTCTAATCGAAATACACCTTCGTGGTGTTATAATCAAGTTCTTATGATCTGTGTATTTTGTAGAACTGCCACGACATTGCCACACTGTTGTACTGAGGGTTGTATGTGTGTTTTCATGTTTAGGTATCTAGCTGACCAATCCCAAAAAGGCTTGGGAGGAGACTAACCCGCCTTCACCAGAGCCACGCCTCTATGTTCAAGGAACATCGCTTTACGGATTGTTGTTAGCGACTTGACTGGACGGGCAATTCATTTTTGACATTTCGATTTGTAATCACTTTACCAAACTTAAGATTTTATATCAGCCGAGTAGTGAGAAGGTAAAGGTACATTGTTCGCGGCGGTAACAGTTGGGTGTTTCGGGTTATCTCTGGCCGCAGCTTTGCGAGGTAAGTGAACTAGTCTTAGCTAGCGTTAACATCACCTAGCCAAAATGATGGGAGCTGGTTGTTGTGCTAAGATAGCTTTTAGCTACATAACGTAACCTTGTCGAACAAACTAGTCAGCGAGCTACTGACCTTTGGCTGTGTGCCTTCCAGAAATTACAATTTAGTCCTACCTTCGCCTACCAACCAAACACGAATAGTGACTACAATAGCTTGCAACGTCACCAAGTTGGTGAAGCACCTCTTTCCAAACTGATGCTAGCCGGCTAACCGTATTAGCCGACATGCTAACGCTCACCAGACTGTCCTGACATGAATTTCTTGTTCTGAAATTGTTAAAGTTATCGTGGTGAAACTGTTTAGCTTCCATGGTACAGTGCCCGATTTTACAACAAAGTAATTGTATCGTTGATGACACGACCATGTTCCGCTACTTGTGTAGTTGCATATTGGGTCCAAATAAATGTTGGGTAAGTTAGCTTCCTCACTTCTGAACTGGGTATCGAGCCATTCTTACGACACCGACTGCAAAAGTATTTACAATGTAAGGTTAAATGCAAGCGGCTGCCGGTGTACATTAGCCTGTTTTGCGTTCCTCGCTCGCTCATCCTCTCGAAGAGCTCGTTCATTTATTTCTGCCAGCAGTAAAAAAAAAAACGTATCTACGTGTTCGTGCTGTCCCTCTATGGCAGCTGCGAACCCCCTGATCCCGGTTTGGATGTACTCGTCTTAAAACCCCGCTGTTGTGTGTACTGATGTTAACGATGGCCCATCACACTCACGGGGTTTTGGCTAATCCTTTTGAGTTGCATCGCTTGCCACCGTCGGCGACCGAGCCACCAGGCAGTTAGCTCGTCGAAACCAAGAGGCAAGTTTGTGCAGAGAGGGGGAGGGGACGGCTACAACCAAACACTGCCCTTCTGGGCGAAGCACAACGCTACCGCTGTCGTGCTAGTGTTAGCCTTTTAACGCGGTTAAAACGGCTACACTCGACACCGGCCCACATTTATATAGTAATATAGGAAAACGGCTTTTTCGTCGTGAATTGGCATGCCGCTGAATGTTGACACCTTAACGGGCTTATCAACGCGCATTCGGGGCGATATTTTCGATAAAGTAAAGAAGAAAAGATCATCACGACCGGATGACGGCTGTTGTTTGACAGCGTGTGTGTTTCTAGAACGTTTAACAACCGTCGCTTGAATAACCGTTTGATCGAAATATCAACGATTCAAAAACGCACGGCCGGCTATTCTGCCTCGCTAGTAGCCGTATTATGTAGCGCAGGGTAGCAGGCACAATATGCTACACTGCCTCCCGACCACGATCTTTATTTGGGTTTGTCACTACCCGACCCCTACCACGCATGCGCCTTGTCCGCGCATGCTCACTGTTGACACAAACAGGGTACATAGAAAATATACTAGTCGTCTGGCTGCTTTGGAATGGGCACATAAACGGTATTAAAAAAAAGATTAAATATCTGGAGTGGAAAATGTATTCATTGTTAACTTTTTAACACAGGTTGCATTGATAATGTTGTACAATTGTGGATTACATGTATTATGGCTTACCTCGAAAACGCGAATGCCCACGTAGGCACTAATTAGGAAGCAAAACAAACAAAATACAAATAGATGCCACAAAGTGTGTGTCTATTTGTAAGGGCTTTCTGTGTGATTGTGGAAAGCACGTTATTTTGAAAGGATTTTCCCTGTTTGGGGGATTTGGGAAAATGTAAGAAAATACTAGAGTTTAAAACATTTGGACACATAAGAGTTGGCGTTGTTGATAAACATCAACATGTTTTTTTTCCTGGTTACATCTATACTATGTACTATCCAGGAACTGGACACTTGCAACCTTACCATCTCACACTGACTTTGTAATTCATGCTGCCAGTCAGATATAAATTCACATCCAACTCTTTTAGTCTACAGAAATTAATTAAGTTAGCAATTGCTGATTTGATAATCACCATAACTTATCAATATAGACTGATATAGACATTAGACTTTTTATTAGACCTTTTAATACAGGTATGTACGTATATACAGACCTGCAAAGTTCACACCAGAGACCTATTGGTGCAGTCATGATCGGTCGCCATGGCAACTAATAAATGAAGGGCTCTTCTCATTCTCAATACGAGGATGAGCATTTCCACCCTGCTCTGATTTGTTGTAGCGTGATCTATCAGTCGGTTGAGCTTCCTGTGCCTTCTCACTCCCCTCCAGCCCCTTTTGAGTATGAGTATACAATGAAGAGAAGTTTGGAGGACCAGGAACCAGTGTTTTCCCCCCAGCAGCCACGGCGTGTGCCACTACCCCCCTCCGCAGAGACCCTCCAGCACCGCATCCTTGCCCCGTCCTCCTCTGTGTTGGAGGCCGTTGCAGATATAATGCAGCCCTCCGCTGGCATCCAGTACTCCATCCCACATCCACACTATCAGGTCAGTTCCCCCCAGATTACAGTTGTCGTGTTTAGCAGCTTTACTTAAACACATGCCGCCTTTGCTGGTCCTGGTCCTGGCTGCTCGGGTAAAGATTGTGGTTGGCACACAAACACAGTGATTTGTTTTATTTTATTAAGTGTTGGGTCTTGATGACCGCCTTTCTACTTTTCAGGCGCAGATCTCATCCGACTAACGGCGAAAGCATAGTGCATTCAAATTCTTTCAGGGGCAGCACCGGAGGAAATCGCTGTTATTAACATGATATCTCGACTCGCCTACAGGTGCCTACAATGCCTCAGAGCACAGTTGGACATGGACCTGGACAGAACAGTAGTTCTGCTCTTCATGTCGGGCCCCACTCCCTCAACTCCTCGGTGCCGTCCCAGGGGCCCGCGGTGGTCCAGAGTCACGCTCACCCCCCCTCAGCTCAAGGGCAGCAGTTCCAGAGACTGAAGGTGGTTGTCCACGAATACACCTCGACTCACCCAGGCTTTGATGTGTATAATTGTTGACTTTTCTTCGTTGAATTTTAGCACGCTGATTTTGCGCATGCGGTTTCATTTTCGGATGGGCATGGGCTGAGCAAATGTCTTGGATGCGTTCAGCTCAGAAAACCTACCTGTTGGATTGTTGAGATAAGCATTTCTCGTCAAATGAATTGTTTTTTTTTTGCTAGGTTGAAGATGCGTTGTCCTACCTGGACCAAGTGAAACTGCAGTTTGGGAACCAGCCTCAAGTTTATAATGACTTCCTTGACATCATGAAAGAGTTCAAATCCCAGAGGTCAGTGTTCAGTGTCACAACAAGAATTATTCATCAGCAGGAAATGATTTACATATTGTGTTAAATATTGTCAAAAGTCTATGGCTTGTTTGGCGTATTGAAGAGCAAGCGGTTGCATAACACCCTGCCCTGTTGCC